>JADRCD010235742.1:0-21897 GCA_019843815.1 Montemys delectorum
AACAAGTCGGGCTGAGCTTCGGCTCCGCGCTCGCCGCGATTCTGTCCCGCACTTCGGAGCGCGGCGAGTGGCACCGAGGCGGGACGGCGCCACCTGCGGGTCGGAAACGCGCGCGACTTAACCCCTCCGTGCCCGGCCGGGCCCTGGCCCAGGCCGCGGGGCCCACCCGGGTTGCTTGTCTGCGTCCTGGCCACCACGAGGCTGAGCGCCTACTGAATGCAGGCGCTGCACGTAGGGCAGGCGTGGGAGATAACAGTTGCGAAGCCTACCAGGCTCTGGGTCGCGGGACTCCCTGGAGAGCGACTGTAAACAGAATTGGAAGACTATGTCAGACAGGCTAGAAGCTGGGAGGATGGGAAAGCTGGAGAAAGAAGGCAGGTGGCGATTTTAAATAGCCCTTGCTTTGATCCCATCCCAGAGTCTACAAAATCAAATTCTAGATTCTAGAGGAAGGTGGACATTAACCTATTAGCAAACAAACAGGCAAAAGAGGTGGGCAGTTGGGTGGTAGCTGTTGAGGAGAAACAAACGTAAGGCCAGGTGAAGGGCCAGGGAAGACTCAGAGTTTCCCTGGCCTGGCTAGTCACTCACCTCTGGGTGCTAACTTGAACAGCTGCTCCGGAGGGCTCAACCGAGAGAGCCACTGCCCCTGCCTCACCCTGTGCCGTGGGTGACTGTAGTCAGGGTTGCATGCAGAAGGGGCCAGGCCTTCCTCTGTCAGCCACACTTGGGCCCTGCTGGTTTGTTCTCTCACACACGTACATATCTGTTGTGTGGTGTTAAGGAGTTAGAGATGCAGCAGAGAACCTTGTCTTGGAAAGAGGGAACCTTAGTGGCACATGGTGCCCCGAGGTAAGGCCTTCCCCTCTCCACCTTGGGTTCCTTTCCACTTCACCACGCAGAACCATTTGTAAAAACCCATCCATTCTGATCAGTTCCCCTCCGGGCTTCTCTCCCTGTGACCTCTGCCCTCAGCTTCCCCATCCCTCCTCTGCCTCCTACAGAGCCACGGCTGTCAGAATGAATGTTCCGTTTCCCAAACTGAATGTGGTTGTCCATGGAGTAAATTAAAGCCTTCCCAGGGTTTCCCCTTGCTCCCTTCCTCATCTTCTCAGCTTGCCCACCACTGAAGAAAGACAAGCATCTAGACACGTTTCCTGTTGGTTCCTATTAAAGGAGAAAGCTTTGGTCAATCACGAGTGCTACCGGGGAATCATAGGGGCAGGGCTGACCATGCTGAGAGCTTAACTCAGGGTCTCTCAGACTCCACAGGTAAGAAGGGAGTCAGATAGATATGGGAGATAAGAGGAGTTCCACACGGAGTTGTGTCTAGGCTAGAGGCCAAGGGCAGACGAGGCACAGCCACAGGCCTCCCTGGCCACCACAGAATCAGCATAGAAAAATGCAAGATTAAGCACTCAGGAGGCAGAGACAGGCAGATCTCTGTGAATTCGAGGCCAGACTGGTCCACAGAGCCCATTCGAGGACAGCCAGGGCTACCCAGAGAAACTCTGTCTCGAAAAACAACAACAAAAAGACAGTGTAAGATTTGTTTTCCTTCCCATGTGTGCCTGTGTGTGTGAGAGAGGGGGTTAGGATTAGTGTCAACTCAGCACAAATTAAAATCTCCTGAACAGGAAGCCACACCTCAAGAATTGTCTTAACTGCTTTAATTGGTGTAGGAGGACCTACCAGAATGTGGGTAGCATCTACTAGTGGGGGGCCAGATTAAACAGTGTGGAAGAAGGAAGACCCCTTGCCCTTGTTGGCCTGGCCTTGCCTCTTGTGAAGGGTTGATTGATGACGATGGTGGTAGTGGTGGTGGTGGTGGTGGTGGTGGTGATGATGATGATGATGATGATGATTCCTCCACTGATAACAGAAGCAGCCATTTCAGGTTTCCATCCCAGACCAAGGACCTTCATGTCTCCAGGAACCTCCAGATTTTTAGTGCTGGCTTGGTGACTCTATTGAGGCACCTCAAGGACCAGGCAGCTACCGGATCCCCAGCCTTAGTGTTGAGACTATTTCAGAGTAAACCGATTACATGCATTCTTTAATATATTCTTTAATGTATCTGGTATATAAAGTGTTTTATATTTAATACAGAAAACATGGGGTCCCATCAATTCTGTTTCTTCAGAAAAATTCCAACTTATACAGGGCACATGTGCACACGTGTGTGTATGTCATATGGAGGTCAGAGGTCAGCTGTGGGCATGTTCCTTAGATGGCATCCATCTATTTAGTTATTTTATTTTATTTTGAGCTAGCCTCTCAGATTGACTGGGAACTCTCTAAGCAGGTTAGGCTGGCCGGTGAGCCCCAGGGATCGACCTGCCTCTGTACCCCGCTCCCATACCACCCTGGGGATATGAACATTCAGTGCCATGCCTGTTTCCTTGTTGTTCAGTTGTTTGGTTTGTTTTGTTTTAATGTGGATTGAACTCAGATGCTTGTGCTTTGCTCTTGGACAGCCCTGTCCCCAGGTCCACTCACTCTGAATTCCTTGCTCCCCCCACTTCCCTTCAGACCCTGCTCCCTACCTCACAGGCGGCGGCTGTGATCTGCTAAGTGGATATTATGCTTTTGGTTTTTTTCTCTGTGATCTTGAAAAACAATTCATACTTTGTTGTTGAGGTTATTATTTGTTTTGTCTTTATTTCCCCCCAGAAAATATTTCAGGGTATAGCCTAGGCGGGATTTGAACTCACCATGCTGTGAGCCCTATCCTTCTGAGTGATGTGGGATTACAAACCTGGATTACCTGCCTGCACCACTTGCCTCAATTTACCCATGTGCTCTGTTCTGTGGCTCTGACTTTTTTTTCTTTTCCTTTTATTTTATGCTCCTTGGTATTTTGCCTGTGTGTATGTCTGTGTGAGGGTGTCAGAAGCCCTGGACCTGGAGTTACACACAAGCGTAAGCTACCTTGTCAGTGCTGGGACTCGAACCCAGGTCCTCTGGAAGAACAGCCAGTGCTGTTAACTGGTGACCCACCTCTCCAGCCCCCACATTGTTTCTTACCTTCAGGAGGTCTACTCCTGGTGATGTGGGTTCAGCAGTCCACAGGTCCTCACCATGTGCCCCTTCTTCACATGCCACTCAGTGAATGCACCTGCGAGCAGCCTCTCACACCAACTCACAGACCAGCACAGAGATTTTTTTTTTCCAAGACAGGGTCTCCTAACCCGGGCTGGCTTTGAAGATGATTTCCGACTTCTGATCCTCCTGCCTTCACCTCCTCAGCCCTGAGATTACGGGCGTGCACCACCACACCCAGTTTACACGGCCCTAGATTGAACCCAGCTCTTAGTGCGTGCTAGGCAAGTGCTCTATCAACTGAGCCGTGTCCCCGGCCCTGATGTTATGACTTTGTAAACATGCCTCCTGTGGCTTTAGAACAATGTGTCCCAGGGTGTGTATACTCTTGACTAAGTGCACAGGGACTCCACTGCCTCTGGTGGCATCTCCTCTAAGTGCTGGGAGTCCTCCACCCCCAGTCTTAGCCTCCATTAGCTTTTATCCAGAGAGTGGGATGCTGGCTGGCCAGTGCGTGCCAGAAAACAGCTCAGTGTATTGAAATATCCCTCCCATTGACTATTAATGAATCTCAGGTTTGCTCCATAAGCATTGGAGTTTGTGTATGTGTGTGTGTGTGTTTGTGTGTGTGTGTTTGTGTGTGTTTGTGTGCGTGTGTTTGTGTGTGTGTTTGTGTGCATTTGTATGTGTGTGTTTGTGTGTGTGTGTGTTTGTATGTTTGTGTGTTTGTGTGTGTGTGTGTGTGTGTTTGAGCTGTTGTGGTGATTTCAGTGGCTGTTGTGAGAGTTGTGACTATTGTGGTTGTTTTTACGGTGGTAACTGTTGTTGTGGATGGTGTTCCGGTTGTTGTATAGTTGTGTATAGTTGTGGTCACGGCCGTGGCGATGGTTACAGTTGTTGACTGTAGTTTGTTAAGAGTGTTTTTGCTGTGGGCTGTGGTGGTGACTGTTATTATAATTGTGGCTGCAGCTATTGTGGTTGGGCTTGTGGCTGTGGCTGCTGGTCTGGCTTGACTGTTATTTATAGTTGGTGTTTGTTGCTGTGACTGTTGTTCCGATCATGGTTATCACTGTCACGGTTGACGGTTGTTTCTGCGGTCGCTGCTATGATTTGGTCGCTTTGATTGTGGTTGAGGTCGTTGTCACTACGGGCGATAGTTGTCGGCATGCTTGTTGTTGTTGTTATGGTTGGTGGTTGCGGTTGCCGTTATGACTGTGGCTGTTGTTGTGGTTGTAGTTGTTGTTTGTGGCTGATGTTGTTATTATGAGTAGGGCTATTATTGGTGCTGCCGCTGCTGTGGTTAGTAGTATAGTTATGGTTGTGGCATCTATTGCCATGCTGGCGTTGTAGTTGTTGGTTTATGGGGATCGCTTATGTAATCTAGATGCTAAGTACCTTGTTGACCCTGGACACCATAAACACCTTCTGTTCTGCCACTTGCGTATTAACATTTTGCTTGTGATATCTTTTGTTTTCAGAACATTGTTTGAGGGGCCTGTGAGTTGGCTTACAGCAATGCTTGCCTGCAACCTGACAACCATTCTCCTGCCTCAGCCTCCTGATTAGCTGGATGACAGGCCTCAATTGCCAGGCCTGGTTAGAAGTGGGTTTCTGAAAACCATCCTTGGGGCAAGCCACTTTCCCACACTGGTCTGAAGAGCTGCCTTTGCCATCTGCAGCACCCTCAAGCTCGCTGCCTGCCCTTCTGGTCTGAGTAGCATGGGGTTCTGCATGTTGAGTTCATGAGGCCTGCTCTCTCTGCTCTTCTGCTTATCCACTCTCCTCTTTTAGTGAGTCCTGAAGAGACAATCATACAACCCTGACTATTATCTCTTATTCCCAAGCTCTGGGTGAGAGCTCCCATCTGCTCAGGGAACCCTTGAAAACTGCAGTCTCTGGGAAGAAACCTGGCTTGAAAGCACACACCACCCCCTCCACCACCCCAAAAAGGAGGCAGATGTTTCATTGTTTGTCCCAGAGGACATGTGACAACATCCGCACAGGGATTTCGTTATCGCAGCTCTGGGGGAGGGGGAAGTCTTCCTGCTGTCTAGTTGGTGAAGGCAAGGAGATGTCACTAACCATTATACTGTACACAGAGTGGTTCCTTAAGCGAACCTCCATCAGAAAGGACACCAGGGGAGCTGAGCAATGCAAGGTGGTCCCAGGAGACTCATGAGAAAGTTCCTGCGATTATCCATACCAACATAATGAGCCCTGGATCAAGTGATGGGCATCTCACCAGCCACAGGTGGTGATGAATCTGCAGAGATTCTTCTGCAAACCAAAGGCCAATGCCAAAGACCCTGTGTGATTGGGTCACTCTGCAACGGCTACGAAGTTTAGCTGCAAACTCAGGGGAGAAGTGCCCGGATCCCCTTGCACCTGAAAGTGCAGGCAGAAGGACCAGCTCCATTGGGCTCCACCCAGCCCTGCCTGTGTGTTTACTCAGCACGAAGTCCTTGGAAGGTTCCTTAGGGTGGCAGTGTGACCTTGTGGCGAAGAGAGGGGGCTCAGGACAGAACAGCTAGCATAGAATGACTTTAGACAAGTAGTCTAACCTCTCCGAGCTGTTCTGTTCCCATCCTTAAACTGAGTAACCATGGAGATAGTGTCTGCTTTATTAGGTTGTGAGGGGATTTTTAGAAATTCTCTTTTTGTGTATATTTGTGTATATACCAAGCATGTGTGTGGAGGACAGAGTTCGATGCTGGGTGCCTGAGAATTTTTTTTAGTTAAATATTATGTGTGTGGGTGGCTTGCCTGCACATATGACTGTGCACCAGGTGCAGGCCAGAAGAGAGCATTGGATCCTTGCAACTAGAGTTACAGATGGTTGTGAACCACCATGTGGGTGCTGGGAATAGAACCCAGGTCTTCTGGAAGATCAGCCAGTGCTCTTAACCACGGTGCTTTCTCTCCAGTCCATGAGGAATTTTAAAAGCCCTTTACCTCCAATGGCTCTGTCTGGTCAGCTGCAGGTCACTAAGGCAAGTTGGGGCTACTAGGGGAGGAGCTTGTGTGTCCAGTTCAACCTCAGTGATGACAATGCTTAGCTGGTGAGTGAAGAGACGGACAGCTGTGCCGACACCTTGCTCGTGCACCGCATGAGGACCTGAGTTCAGATCCCCAGAACATACAAAGAAGAATGGGGGCTGTCAATACACACCTGTAATCCCAGTGCTGGGCAGGAGGCAGGGATACCTGAAGCTCACTGGCCAGCTGGCCCAGCAGAATCAGCAGGTTCGAGGGAAACCCTGTTTGACCCCAAGGAGATGGAGGTTGAGGAAGACACCTGGCATTGATCTCTGACATCCACAGGCATATACATGTGAACCTGTGTTAACACGCCCCAAATGTACCACACACAAATAACAGAATAAGTAATGAAGGTTCCAAGAAGGCTTAACTAATCCATGTAGAAATTCAGGCTGGGGAGTTGAGTTGAGAGGGGCATCTTCCACCCCTTCTCAGCACAGAGGCTTTTTGTCCCCAGGCATATGGTGCTCCATTTTTACAGAAGGGCCACTGCCACACCAGACATCTGTATCCATGAACACATGTTGAAAGTAAAGTGACCAGGGTAGTTAAGACAAGCAAACAAGCAAACCTCTTATCCTCCCCTGGAAATAACATCATCTCAGGATAAGGTAGAGTGGAATGGAATCTTATCTATCATTAGGACTCCTGGATCCAGCCATGCCTGAAGTGAGACCACTGGATTTCAAGTTATGTGAGCTATGAAGTAACTCCTTTTGTCCTGCCAGCTGTCCGTCTGCCACCTACATCCAAAACTAGCTTACCCAGTGACAGTCCTCTCTCCACAGACCAGAAATTTTCGTATCTTGAAAAGAAGTTAGATGTCCAGGAAAGAGGCAGGTGGCTGGAGGGGTGGTTCAGTGGTTGAGAGCAGGTGTCACTCTCACAGGAGACCCGAGATCGATTCTCAGCAGCCTCCTCGAACAGCTTACAATCCTGCCTGTTAGCACCAGCTCTAGGGGACCTGACACCTCCATCCCTCCTTGGGCACCTGCACTCATGTGCACACACTCACGCATACACATAATTAAATAAAATAAATCTTTTAAAAAGAGAGCGTGAGAGAGAATCTGCAAGAAACCTGTATTCCCAGCACTCAGGAGGCAGAGGCAGGAAGATCAGAAGTTCAAAGTCACAATCCACCATAACTCCACTTCTAGATCTGATGCCCTCTTCTGACCCTGTGGGCACCAAGCATGTATGTAGTGCACAGACATATATGCAGGCAAATCATCCACACATTTATTTATTTATTTATTTAATAATAAAAGCTCAAAGTCATTTTTGCTTAAATAGTGAGTTCAAGACCATCCTGGGCTATATGAGATTCTGTCTCAATCATGCCTAAGAAACAGGAAAAGAGGGAGAGAGGGAGGAGTGATGGGGGTAAGGGAGAGAGGAGGGAGGGAGGGAAAAGAGAGGGAGGGAAAGGGATAAGGGGGGAGGAGGGGGAAGGAAGGAGGGAAATGAACTACACCTTGGAATATTTATAAAGAAGAATCACAGCATAGCCTTCTGATTTAAAGCCAAGGAAACCCACCACATTAGTGGAGGGGACAACATCTTAATGCAGTCAAGCTCTAACATCAGGCCATCTGATTCCTGGCCACTGCCCTCTCATAACTTGTCTGCTGGGGCCTTGCCCAGCGCCTGGCTGGGGGTGGCCTCGCCCAGCATCTTGCTGGGAGCAGCAGAGATGCATCCACGCTGCTCCCCCTGACCAGTGCTGGCAAGAGGCTCAGCTGTTTGAAGTCTGATCTCCAGATTCCATGATACCATCTATCATTTATGTCCATGGAGCGGCCTGCTCAGGTTTCTGGGAGATTCTGAGTAGAGCAAGGCTAACGAATACCATACCCCCTGTCCCTGCAAACCACACACACACACACACACACACACACACACACACACACACACAGGTGCACAGCTTATGCATGAATTCCTTCGTAGAGAAAGAGGGTGAACACAGAGGAGTCCTCAGAGACTCAGGAGACATGGGGACATCACTCCATATCATAGTTGCATGGGACCCCTGCAGCCCTGGGGATGGCCCCATCTGCTAGACTTGTCCTCTCTGTGTTGTCCCTTTGTCATGGTCCATAATCAACACCACAGTGAACAGAGCCGGCTCCACCTGGCAGGGCTGCTGGGAAGATGAATGGGAAAGTGCATGACGTGCTGCACATCCCCCCCTCCAACGCAGGGAAGCACTTTTGAAACCACCACTATGACTGGATCACTTCAGTACATACTATACATCAGACACCATAGGAAGGGATCTGTCTGACCCCATCGAAGGATCTTTCTCTCTCTTGCACCAGCCACTGAGGACGAATCAATGAAGCCATTACACTGTTAGATGACCCTAAGTGACCCAGTCTCTGAGTCTAGCCTCTCCACATAGCTCAGACTGGCCCCAAACTTGCCATCCTCCTGCCTCAGTTGTATGAGTAGCTGGGATCCTGGACCTGGACCACCAGACTCAGCTCCCATGCCTGCTCTTTTCTTTCTGAGTCCACTTGTCTTTATCAAGCCCTAGGTTTCCTGGGCCAAGTCCCTGCAAACGAATGAAGCTTGCTTTTTGACCAGTCCAAAGTGTATCTGCTCCTCGTTTGTCTATCACCTGCCCACGGACCTGAGCAGCCCCTCCTCCGAGGTCTTAGTCGCTAGGCTCCACCCAGTATCTACCCACTCTCTCCTCTGTCTCACAGATCCTAACCACTATCTTCCCTCCAGGCCACCCATCCTATTGCCCATGCCTTTCTACCGACACACCACTTACCCTGAAACATGCCCGTCTATCATCCACCCACCCGTTTGTCTATCCATCCATCTACCCACTCATCCACCATCCATCCATCCATTCTCCTCCCACACAATGTATTTATCTGCCTACTTCTCCACTCCTGCAACCCCTCACCCACTCCAACTCTTCATGTACAGCCCCACTCATCCATCCACCCCCTACTGATCTATCTACCCATTTGCATGCCCCTCCACCATCCCTGGGCCTTCCTGCCCACCACCTAACAGTGGCTTTGTGGGCTTCGCACATTCTAATGCTTTGTGCACTGTGCGCTGTGAGACCCCACCATGGTCTCCTGAGTTCTCTCCCTGGAGAGAAGTATGGGTGCCATCAGAATGTCTCCACAGAGGAAGCCTCTCTGTGGTCAGGACTTTGAAAGTCGTTGACTTCCAGGGTGTAGGGCCAAAAGATGATAGAGCACAGGAACAAACAAGGGGCAGGCTTCCAACAGAGCAATTAAAGGTAAACTGATCTCCCTTCTCTTCAAAGGAGCCAGGGAACTCCAAGACACACAAAAGCAGTCAGCAAAAGAAACTGAGGCTGCAGAGGTCAAGCAAAAGTTCCTAATACATTTTAGTGAGAGCTATTCAGTTCCCCTGCCCTGTGGGCCTGGTGTCTCTCCTGCCTCCTCTCCCCTCTACTGTCCTTAGCCAATGGTCCCTCTTGTTCCCCTCCCCTCCCGTCTCTCTTCTTAGCCCACTCCCTACCCCCAGCTTCCCTATCTATAGCCCTTCACACTTGCTGTTCACAAGCACCCAGATGGGCTAGCACTTCCAGGTCACCTCCCAGGAGATGACCTCACCTCCAGGCCCAGAGATTCCCTCTCTAGAATCACACAGAGGCAGTTCATAAACAAGGCCACTTTAATGGATGCACGTCCATCTGACAGTCTGACATGACGCTTAAGGGCTGTGTTGAAACGGCAAAGTGTAACCACCAGGCTGCTAGTGAAACACCATGACGCTGTTTATTAAAAATAACGCTCAAAAACAGTATCTGGGCTAGATGCTCAGGGTTGGCTTCTCTCTCTGGATGCTGGGCTACCAGCCCCCGCCATGGGCACTTTACCCCTCTTTTGGCCCCCTCACCCACTTTGAGTCCACCAATGAGAAAGCTGAGGAGAGACATGGGCGAGGCCTTCAGCCAGCCAGGATACTGGCTCATCTAACCCAAGAGCACAGGCTCTGGCACCTAGAGTCTTGACCTCCACTGTCCAGGCCCCGGTGTATACTTCACAGTTCAATGTGGGGAGTGACTGATAGAGGCCCAGTCCTGCCAGCAGAAATATGGTGAGATGGTCCAGGGAACACATCATAAGAGCAAACTGAAGACGGTGCCACTCAGCCGGTAGCACTGACTACAGCCAGGCACGGAGAGCTGAGATCCTGCCTGTGCAGGTGGCTAATTCATCTCTCTTTTGTAAGCTGCCAACTCTTTCTGCCCTTCCTCTTCCTTCAGACAGTGTTGTGTATCCCAGGCTGACTTCAGCTTGCTATGTAGCCAAGTATGACTTCTGAATCACTAATCCTCCTGCCTCCACCTTGCTGGGATTACAGGCATGCACCACCATAACCCAATTTAGGAGGAACTGGAGATGAATTTGGGACTTTGTGAGCTAGCCAACCACTCTACCAACCGAGCTAAATTCCCAGCCTGTTATAAAAGACATGGGAGATAGAGGGAATTAAAATGAGGGCATGCATGAACATCGTCTCCGAGCACTGCATTGCTTCAGCACCTCAGGTCCCTACTGGAGCTGCCTGCCCTTAACCACGGAGCAGCTGTCACCTTTAAGGAGAACCAGCCCTTCACTGAGTGCAGGTGAGCATCGTGGGGACAGCCCAGGCTGATTCAATTAGGATGGGACTCTGAAGGGCTTCCCCTCGCACATCAGGACCTAAGCCCGTGAGACCTTCAGCAGCTATTTCTGCCACTTTCTTCCTCCCCTTCCAGCCCTGAGGAGGCAACTGGGGGTTGCCATGGAAACAAGCTCATCCTCCCACAGGAGGCTTGCCAGCTCCGATTTCCTGTGAAGATAAGAAGGCAGCAGTGGGGGGTCACCCAAGCATGAAGATGGGTTTCCCTGGGGATACCCAGACTCCTGCCAATCACACTGTCTATCTGGGAATTCTGAGGGTGCCTGGAGACCCAGGGCCAGGGAAGCCCCCAAGCCCCAGCCCTACTCCGAGAGATGAGCCCCTGGAACACTCAGGCTCAGGTCCTCTTCTGTCTTTCCAGCTAAAGCTAAAAGGGCCGCATCACAGATGTGTCTGCGCCACACTTGGGTGTTTCTGGCTGTCAGCTCTCCAGTGCCAACCAGAAGTGTCCCACTGCCACCCCTAAAGCCCTTGGAGTGAAGAACAAACTGCCCACCCAACATCTGCTTCTAGAAGAGGTGTGTAGGCTGAGCTCTACTGGCAAGAGCCGTGTGACCCCAGGCAAGTCACTTTACCTCTCTGAGCTGGCTTTCTCATCTGGAAAGCTGGCATAGCACTCCATCTTCTCTAAGATGCTGCGAGGAGCAAAAATATCTATCTACTGTGCCTGTCTCAGCATTTCAGGGTACTTGGGACGCTGGGCATAGTGACACACACTTAAATCCCAGCCCTCTGGAGGCAGAGGCAGAGGCAGAGGCAGGTAGACCTCTGAGTTCAAGGCCAGCCTGGTCTACACAGTGAGTTCCAGGGCAGCCAGTGTCATAAGGGAGGCTTGTAAGCCACAGTTCCCTTGAAGTCAGTCTTTTCTCCTAAAAGTGATGCAAAGGCAGATTTTCATTACTGACTTGATGCCATGGCTGTGCCACCCAGGGTCAAGTGAGGACCCATCACTTCCCGCACCTGTACTTCCAAGAGTCAGAACAGGGGCCCAGACTCCAGTGCCTTTGGGATTGGAGGGGACTGGGGATGTTGATTCTGATTCAGCCAAAACCTCGTGCTGTGCAAGTGGATGATGGGTAACCCTGGCAAGAGCTACTCTTGGGACTGTGGGCCTGGTGTAGCTGGGGCATTCACATGAATTCTCCACAGATAATATGGTATTGACTATGTTGTTTAACTGGATATTCCTGGGTAACCTTGGCTGTCCTGGAATTTGCTATGTAGACCAGGCTTGCCTAGAATGAGAGATCCACCTGCCTCTGCCTCACGAGTGCTGGGACTAAAGCCTGCGCCACTACACCCAGCTTCACTATGTTGATTTTCTTTTAAAGATGTATTTATTTTATTTATATGCACACACTGTAGCTGTCTTCAGACACACCAGAAGAGGGCACCAGATCCCATTACAGATGGTCGTGAGCCACCATGTGGTTGCTGGGAATTGAACTCAGGATCTCTAGAAGAGCAGTCAGTGCCCTTAACCAATGAGCCATCTCTCTAGTTCCCTATGTTGATTTTTAATGTGCAGGCTGGTATACATCATAGCAGGGCTTGTGCGCTGGAATACAGAGAATCGACTCCCTAGACTGGCTCTCCAGACAGCTCACAGGGCCAGATCTTTCTGTCATATCCCTGCCCCAGTCTTAGCACAAGGAAAACCCTGCCACCTACCATGAATCAATGGAGGACGATGCATCTTTCTGGGCATCCACATGAGAGGGGGCTGTGTCTCTTTAAAGATCTAGGGATAAGGCTCAGAGTGATGAATCCACACGGGCCCTCCAAGGACCCATATCTGCCGTGCTGGCCAAGGCTGGACTACACCAGCTACCAAAGGAGGGGCCGGTGCCTGCTCTGAGACGGCATGGTGGACCACAGGTACCACAGAACGGGAGGCACGGGTAGAACCTAGAACACAGACAGCCTCATCTGGAAGCAAGTCTTCACAGTGAGATAACGGAGCTTTTATTAGCTTTTCCTGCTCGTGGTGTCCTCCATGTCCTCTCTGCCGGGCACAGCGTTCTAGAGGACCGACAGGAAGTCAGGAGGTCGCAGATGAGTGTAGGGTCTGCTCCGCAGGTCACAGCCTGGCACGGTAGCGGATGGGCACATCTTCCTCTGGCTGCATCAGACCAAAACCGTATCTGCTGAGGTCAAACTCAGGAACCTCTGTGTCCTCGCTGCCCAGTTCCAGGTCGAAATGAGTCAGCAGCAGGATCACAAATCTGCCGAGAGAGGAGGTGCTGCGGACCGTGCTGCTCTGGCCAGGGCAGGCCCGGGGAAGGTGAGGCTAGCTCAGAGCTCAGCGGCTGTGTCCGCGGCAGCCATTTCTATGTCATAGCCCCTAAGAGTCGGGGTGTGAGTCTCCAGCTCTCCCGCCGACAGCAGCATCATCTGTAGAGGCTGGAGCAGCCAGAGGGAGGGAGAGCCCCAGCCATGTGTCTCTAACCACACACGCTTGGGGAGTCCTGAGTCCCAGATGCATCCCAAGTGTTCACGGCGACAAGACTCTTCCTGACTCTCCATAAGCCTATAGCCCTTTCCCTAATCTAGGAGCTAAATCATCTCCTGCTGGGCCATGCTAACCAGGAGTGTCTGTAAGATTAAAACCTGTACCACTTCCTCAAGACTTCTTACCATCACCATGTGACAGAAATACCAAGGGCCACCTTTGCCAGGCAGCACTCTCTACTACCACCTTCTGGAGACACGAAGTTGCCATATTTAGAGTGCTCTCAGTGTCTCGATGACACAACGACAAGTCTGCCCTATGAGTCGATGGTGACCCTAATTGTCCTGGGCCTCACCACTGTTCACCTCAATTCAGGGGCCCAAAGCCACACTGAGCACACAGCAAGGACTTTCTCCTTTCACCGTGAGAGGAGCAGGCGAGCGAGCGCGGATGAGCCAGTCCACGGGACTTAATGGGAAGTAACCCTCGCCAGGGTCTGTTCCCACCTGGGGGCTTGGATCTCCTGTGGGGTCCAAGACAGGCTGTGTCTCATCCAGCTCTGGCGGGGTAGGTTTATCTGAGGCAGGAGTCTTACTATCTGAGTACCCAATGGTTAGAGCTGTCGATGCTGCCCCTGGCTGAGAGCGAGCGTCCTAGCAGGGAGATGACAGGGACTGAGGTAACAGCGAATTCACTCATTTGTTGGGAGGTCAGAGTACCATGTTAACCATATAAAGCCCAGCATCTGTTCTGCCTGTCCCTAAATGGATGGAAGCAAGAACTGCAACCAAAATTCTGTCACAGTCACTGATTCGAACGTGAGAGTCTGTCCTGATATGGTCGATGTGTGAGGGCGCAAACGTGAGCAAAAGGCGAACCACACATTTGCGCGAGTGGTGGTTCATGCTCCAGCCACAGGGGTGAATGCAGAACCTGCACTGGCGGAGCACACATACATACACACCTCAATATCAACTGTGCCCTGTCTACCAGACGCTGTAGTACTTGATCTTAGTCACTGAGCCAGCTCCCTGCCCTTGTGCGTTCCTTGAGCAAATGTGAAGCTGCATGTGATGGTCTGCATATGCTTGGCACTATCAGGAGGCATGGCCTTGTTGGAGTGGATGTGACACTGTGGGCGTGGGCTTTAAGACCCTCGTCATAGCTGCCTGGAAGTCAGTATTCTGCTAGCAACCTTCAGATGAAAATGCAGAACTCTCAGTTCCTCCTATACCATGCCTGCCTGGATGCTGCCATGGTCCCGCCTTGATGATAATGGACTTGCCCTCTGAACCTGTAAGCCAGCCCCAAATAAATGTTGTCCTTTTAAAAGTTGCCTTGGTCATGGTGTCTGCTCACAGTGGTAAAACCCTAAGATACTGCATGGCCACCTTCCACTTGGTTCTAATCTCTGCATTTCTGATGACAACAGAGCTCCAGGCTCCCCTCGCCAATATGCTCTGATTTTTTTTTTTTTTTTTTTTTTGTGATGTTGAGGATTGAATCTTGTGCCTCGTGTGTGCTCCCAGCAAGCACCCTACATTGAGGGCCAGCCTTGATCACCTTCATTCTGAGATAAGAGCTCACTAAGTAGCCAAGGCCAGCTTTGAACTCACCATCCTCCTGCCTCTGCCTCTCCCACAGCTGGGATCATAGGCCCCTGCTCCCAAGTCTGAAACCCTGCAGCTTATGCTCTCTGCCTGATTATGTGTGACAAGGTGGTTTTTAGGAAAGGCTGCTGAGCATCAGGGCAGAACTGACTCCATCATGACTTCCATGTCTCTGTGGAGAAAAGTGAGGTCAAAGGGTAAAGGTGACCTATTGTCCCCGGGCATGGTGCCTGTGTGTCAATGCCGTGATGTAGATACTGGCTAACATTTCTCAAGGCCTGTGATGAGTCAGGCAGTGGGGTAGGCTCTTAGGAAGACCCATTCTGGTCCATTTTAGAGCTGTAATCAGTACCCAGATTTCATAGCCAAGGAGGCAGGCTCAGAATATTATAGGAGCTAGACAGAACAACGGGCAGAGGTTGCAGGCCTGGATCCAGGCAGTCTGTGATCCTGAGACTGAGGCTCAGGGAATCCCAGGAAGAGAATGTAGGAGGTGCCTAGCTCTCTCAGGACTTACAACAGCCAAGGAGCACCCTAGAGTTCAGCCAGCTCCTGCCACAAGGGTTTGAACCTGCTGCAGCAGCCACAGCCAGCCAGCCACGGCCAGCTGAACTCTGCGGCTAGAGTTTGGAATTCTCACTGCTGTTCAGAGGAGAACCTTGCTGCCAGATCTGATCATTATGTGAGAAATCTGAAATGTGGCTTTTTTTTTTCTTTTTTCTTTTCTTTCTTTCTTTCTTTCTTTCTTTCTTTCTTTCTTTCTTTCTTTTTTTTAAACGAGGGTTCTTTTGAATTTTAAAGGAGTGTTTTAAAAACACAAATAAACTGATTTGCAGAAAGGAGCTGACTCTCTGCCAGCTTGGAATCTAATCCCTAAACCATTAGCCTGAGGCCTTCAGTCAAAGAAACAGCAGAGGCATCAGGTGTCACCACACCTTGGCCACATCCTGGGCCACATCCAAACCCTGCCCCAGCCATAACTCCCTAAAGGGCCCCTTCCCTACTGGGCCATGCCCCTGCCGCCCTCCATGCCCTGCCTTGCTGCCCCGTGCCTCTCCGCTCCCATACTCTGTGGCCCTGTGTCCTGCCACCACCACCCCCATGCCCCGCCAGCCCCATGCCCCACCTCTCCTGTGCCATACTGGCCCCATGCCATATGCTCCGCCGCCCCGGCCCCACCACCCGCATACCCCGCTGGCCCCTGTGCCCCACCGCCCCATGCCCCACCTTCCCTGTGCCACACTGCCCCCTGTGCCCCACCAGCCTCCTTGCCCTGCCGCCCCTAGCCCTGCCCCTCACTCACTGTTTGATGCTGTTGATGGCATAGCTCTTCCCCAGGCACTGGTTGTGCCCTGCGCCCCATGGCATGTTGTAATTCTTCAGCCGTTTCCCATCTTTGTAAAAATCTTTCTTCTCTGATCCATCTGGGTTCAAGAACCGGTTGTACTTAAACATCTGAAACAAGAAGCTGGTGTGTAATGTCACCCACACAAGCCCATGCCAGGACAAAAGACTGGGGGTCTGACTCCAGTCTTGTCACTACTGAGCACAATGGGAAGTGACTGGACTGGACGAGGCTTGGTTAAAGGACTGTGGAGATGACAAATCCCAGGCTGGGAGCAAAGAGCACACCCGGTTACCACTCAGGGCTGGCTGATGCCTCCGTCGTTTATTTTCCCCACACTCCACAGCTCCCAGGATAGCCAGCCCTGGCCCTGCTACTGACCTCAGGCTCTGTGTAGATTTCTGGGTCCTTCTGGGGACTCAGGAAGGGAAAGAGGAGCAGGCGATCACCGCGTCGAAGAGAGAATTCCCTCCCATCTGCCATAGGCAAGGCCAGGTCTGCCATGACCTCACGGGTGATGAAGGGGGCAGCCGTGAGCCGGAGCGTCTCATTTAGCACGCTGTCTGCAAGGGCGAGGGCAGGGAGGGTCAGCAGGCTGCCCACTTTCCTGGACACTTCCTATTCTTGTTTAACAGCACAAGGACCAGAGGGTATGTACCTTGTACATAGTCACACAGCAAGGTGGGAAAAGCCAGATGACAAAGTGTGCACTCTGTGGTCCCCGAGAAACCCTTGGGTGTGAGGGTACATGGGAAAACGTGGGGTCCATGAAGGTATCAGACAGCCAAGGAGAATCTAATGCTATACCCACGCTGTGCATTCCTTTCTGGGAATGGACCCCTGACCTTTCTCCAAGGGGCCATTCCGCACTGTTTCCATGAGCTGCACTGTTGAGCTACTCTGAGCTGGTGTATATGAGCTTTCATTGGCTAATCTGCCTACCTCTCGGAGCCCTGTGCTTGGTTCTGGATGGACATAGAACCCAAAAAGCCAATGAACATATTCCTGGAACTTCAGATAGGAATGCTGAGTGAGAGGCCCAGCCTCCAGCTGCTGGCAGTCCTCCTGCCTCCAGAGACCAGGGGCAGCCCCAGGAGAAAAGGGGGGTGAAGGATGGAGAGAAACTAAGCCCTGGTGACCACTGTTCAAGCTCCTGGAGCAACCTGAGCCTGAAGCTAGATCCTCAGGACTTTCAGGTGTACCACTCGAGCCTTGTTCCCACTGTACCTGCATCAGGTTCTCTTTCACTAAACACCAAAAATCTCGAGAGACTCGGATCCGTGGGGTAGCTGATACTGGGCATGAAGTATGAGGGACCTCGGAGGACTTAGTGGGGGCCCATGCTACCCAGGTTAGCAGGTTTGACCACTGTACCTAGCACAGGCAGGCTGTCTAGAATCTTCTGCGGGAGTGTGGGCATCTGTGAAACAGGCTTCTCTGATTGCCAGACGGTGCGTTTCAGCTCTGCACGGACAGCAGCGAGGGCTTCCGGAGTCTTTAGAAGGAAGAGAAGGAGCCAGAAGGCTGTGGGTCCCATATTCCCCTGCAACAACAAGGTACCTGTTACTCCACCAAGATAACCAAGAGGGGTCCTCCGAGAATGGCCTCGGTGCGGCTCAGCAGGCCTGCTTCTCATGCTGACCAAGCACTCAGGTTTCACCAGTATGTTCAGCCCCCAAGACTGTCGCCAAAAGCTGCTTGGAGCTTTGGTTGAGGCTGGTACCTACTTGAAGGTCTCTCATGGCATCCTGACCTTGAGTGAAGCCCCTGGTCTGAGGTGATTTGGGAAGCTACCGTCACCCATCAAAGCAGGTGGATAAGGAGAGCAAGACCACAAGAAGGCGAGAATGGAGAGTGTCTGGGGTGACTTCTGGGGTCACGTGCCTCTTCGTGTTCCTCTAAAATTTCCACAGAAGAGGCGGAGCACATCTTCCTGCCCTTGAGCTTAAGCTCAGCCATGGACTTGCTTTGACTAGCAAACAGCATGAAGTAGAACTAATGAATAGTAGATCTAAACCTTGGCCTTCGGAGACCTTGGGTGTGTCCCCCACCTTTGACTGGGCCTTTGGGTCCGGGATGAGAGACACACAGGGTACAGCTAAATTGCCCGAGCTGGGTCAGATCCACAGACTTGTGAGCCCAAAGACTGTCTATCAACACAGGCTGCCGGGTTTAACAGGCTGATAACAATAGCTATTCATAGTTTGAAAAACAGAATTTCCTTACATGCTTCTTGGGTTACAGTGAATTCTCTTGGAGAATAAGCAGATGAGCAGTTACAGGCTGTTAATTTTTGAGCAAAAAATATATATATATATTTGAAACTTCCCAAAAGATAAGCTAGGAAAATCAATGGCACAGTGTGCTCCAAGACCAGTTTGGACCAGTCTAAGGATCTTCACCCAGTTCCTTGGCACTTTCCAGTGATGCAGACATGGCAGAGATCCCAAGCAACCTCAACCTGCATGGAGGTTTGGTCTATCTTAAACGCAACGGTTGTCACAGCCTCAAACCCTGTCGTTAGACATCCTTCCTGATAGCTCTTAACAGACATAACTGCACCAGGCAGAGGACATGAATTACAGCCCCGATACAGCACCCCAAAATCAGAAACAAGCTGTGTCTGTGGACAGAAACCAACGAGGAGGTGATGGCCTAGCAGTGAGACTGGATGTGGGAAGCTGTTAAGAAAAAAAAAAAAAAATCCCTGTCTGTTTCTTCAGGTCCAAAAAGATACACAGGAGCAGGCAGGCTATAAGGTGTGGCAGGAGGCTTGTCAGCTGCCACTGCGTGTTTGAAGAGCGGTCATGTGAGGGGACAAGATTGCCTTGAGGAGAAACAGGAATTGGTCCTGAGGTGGCAGATTGACTCTGTGTGTGTGTGTGTGTGTGTGTGTGTGTGTGTGTGTGTGTGTCTGTCTGTCTGTCTGTCTGTCTGTGGCGGGAGTGGGGCGGAAGCCACGGGCAACCTCTGCTGCTGTTGCTCAGGTGCTGCTCACCATGTTTTGTAAGACAGCGAGCATCTCTCACTGGCCTGGCACTTGGCAGGTAGGCTAGGCTGCTGGCCAGCGAGCCCCAGGGACCTGGCTGTCTCGCACCAATGCTGCGATCACAACTGTGTGCCTTCGCGCCTGACTGTGCTGTCTCTTTGTAGCACAGGTTCTGGGGCTTTTACTTAAGTCCTCGCACAGGGCAAGCACTGGACAGACAGAGTCATCCTCCAACCCTGCGCCCTCTTTGCACGTGTGTACCTTTTAACCTGCTTGACTTTCTTTTAATCTTTTGTCTTTTTGAATTTTTCAACTTTTGAGCTTATAAATTACATCATTTCCCTCCTTCCCTTTCCTCCCTGAAAACCTTTTTATACACCCCCTTCTCTCTTTCAAAACCATGGCTTTTTTCCCCTCCCACTTTCTTTTATTTTTTTTTTAAAACAAGTTCTCTCTCTATAGCTGCGGCTGACTTAGATTTTGATATGAAGACCAGGCTGGCCTGGAACCCACATAGATTCACCCGTCGATACCCCTAAAGTGCTAACATTAAAGGTGCGGCCCCCATGGGGTCCCACAAGTCTGTCTCTGACCTACATCCTGACCCTGAGCTCTCATGGGACTCTTCTGCCTTGACTTCTCCTCCCAGCATCTTCCCCAGCCATTAAGAGCCCTTTCACCCGCCCAGGCTCAGACCGGAAGCTCACTGATCCTTGCTCCCAGCCTTGCACATAAGTACCAAGTCTGAGAGACTCCCAGAATCCAACACCTCTCCCTTGCCCTCCACCCTACCTTCTCTGACCTAGAGACTGCAATTCCCCTGTCTCCACTTCCCCTCTGAAGCACAACAGGCCACACTATGGCACTGTACAGAGTCTTAGAGGGCACCCACCTCACTTGGAATGAAGCCCCCTCTGGCCCATAAGGGCCCCGGGGCTTCTGTGACACTGGCTGCCTCTCTGTGCATCACCATCAAGCCCACCCCATGGCCTTTGTACCCGCTCTCTCTGCCCAGAACTCTCATGCAGAGACCCCATGGCAGCTCACCCTTCACTCTAAGTTTCTGCTCAGATGTTACCTGCCCACTGAGAACTCTGCACCAACTCTCTCTCTCGTGACTTCACACACCCACTGTGCGTTAACTGTGCTCTGTAGATGAGAACTTCGATCTGCTCCCCCCACCCCCCACTACTCTGTACCCAGTTTCTAGAATAAGATCCTGCACACATGAGACCTGAACTCGTGTCTGCTGCCTATGTTTCTCATTTGATTAGGTTTTGGAGATAAGGTCTAATGTATCCCAGGCTGGCCTCAAACTCTCTAGGGAGGAGCAAGCGACCTTGAACTCCTGATCCTCCTGCCTCTGCCTCCCAAGTGCTGGGATGGCAGGTGTGCACTATAGGCCTGGTTCTACAGATCTCTGTTAAAACACCAGGTGAACCCTTGTTACCTGCTGGGTATGGGTCCAAAGCTCCTTTCACTTCCCCACCATGCCCTGAGGAAGGAGCTACATACCTATTGTATAGGTGGGTAAACTGAGGTAGAGCACTGTGCGGTGACTGACTTGCTAGAAAGTAACAGCCACAGTGCTCAGACAGACAGGCCCACAGTTTGTGTCCGGAGTTGCTGGACCAAACAGCCTCCTGCCCTGCTCACGACTCAGGGTTCTCCAGACCCCCTGCTGGGAAGACCTGTCCTGACTTAGCCCTGCCCAAAACAGTTCCCAGGATCCGCTTCTCAAGTGCCACCTTCCCGCTCTGCACACAGAGGTCATTTGTACAAGGGGCTCTGAGGACACTTTGGAGCACCCTGTCCTCTTAGCCCATGAATACGTTATCAGGAATGCATAGGGCCAACTGCTGATTAAGGCCTGCCCAGCCCCTGCCAGCCTTGGCCTGCAGGACAGTTAATAGCTCTGAGGACAACTAAAAATAAGTTGCCAGTCGATGGAGAGGAATCACCCAGGGACGCCAGGCTGCACAACAGTCACTGCCTAGTGGGGCCGAGAGAAAGCAAGGGGCCGGGCAGAGCGAGAGCAGTGACCAGGCCTCAGAGTCACAGTGCCAAGCAACTGCTTCTTTCCGTGACCAAAGCCACTGGCAGCCATCTTAGTTCCCCATCTCAATGGGGAACTCAATTCTCCAATCTCAGTGGCCACCATAGCCTCCTCACTGGTGACTTGTTCCTGTCCGGTAGGGAACCTTAAGATCTCAGAAACTAATGCTGGAGAGATGGAGAGATGGCTCAGAGGTGAAGAACACTTGCAGCTCCTTCAGAGGTCCTGGGTTCAACACCTACATGTGAACATCAGCTCACAATCATCTGTTAGCTCCAGTTCCAGGCAATCTGGTGCCCTCTACTGGCCTCCTAGGCTCCAGGTGGCATATATATATGTATATATATGCTATACACACACACACATACACACAAACACACACACACACACACACACACACACACACACACACACAAATCTTCATAGTAAAATAGTTTCTAAAAAAAAAATAATAATCAGAACTCTTCCAGCCCCACCCTCAGGAGTCATTACTTATTCTTCCTTTGGCCAGCTTGCCGCGCTCAACTCCTTGTGGTAGCCGTGATCCTTGGCAGGTTCCAACCCCAAGACCTTTGCTCTTGCTGTCCCCCTGCCTAGAATATTTCCAAATTCCCAGATCTCTGAGGCTAGCTTTCTCAACGTACAGAGACAGCACAAACAACTCTTCCGAAGAGGCCTCTC
>JADRCD010235743.1:0-15094 GCA_019843815.1 Montemys delectorum
GGAGGAGGAGGAGGAGGAGGAGAAGGAGGAGGAGGGGGAGAGGAATGCTTTGCCAGGACCCTTTTACAAAAACAGGTTGCAGGTGAAGACAAATGGACCAGAGAATGAGGAGCCAGAAGATCAGAAGAGATTGCTAGAATTAGTTAGAGATCAAGTAGGGCAATTCAGTGAGAACATGAGAGAAGCCAGTTTTAATCCCTCAGTTTGGAGATGCTTTTTGAGCCAGAACAGATGAGTTGAACCAGTCAGCCAGAGTTCAGAAAGAACTAGAAAGAGTGAGTGTATTCAACAGCAAGCCTTTGAGACAACAATTACATGAGGTGAATAAAAGTTACTTTTACAAAACATAGATTTAGTTTGCTGGAAGTTGGAATTTTCTCCTTGCTCTGGCCTCTAGTACAGGCTAGACTCACATTTGTTTTTCCTTGTGAGTACTTACTATTATTTTAATTCCTATACCTGTTTTTCTATTTTTCAAAAATATTAACTCTGCAGTCTTTCATTTAGCATTGTTTCATTTCAAACCCTTCTCTGCTGTGCTTCTTCTTGGAGTTAGATGCCTTATGGTAATTGCCACTGTTGTAACTGAGCAGCTTTTTTGAGGATGGCACTAACTCTTTAACTTTTCAGCTTCGGGGCGTATATGAGCCCTGAAGCTTCATGTTTAATACATATTCATTTGCCTAATAATAACATTTTAGAAAATAGAAGATCTTAAATTAAATTAGTAATTAAAGTACTCCCATGAATTTTAAAAAGTAATATTTATGCATAAAGTTGATCTCTCAGACACATGGCATTTGCATCTAGTGAAAAGAGCAGCTGAATATATTTCTTGGAATCAAAAAGGATTATTTTCTTTTGTTAACAAATATTCATTGGCTGCAAATGCTATCGTCTATACAAAATAAGAATGTTTTCTACTAGTAAGATATTTAGTCATATATTAGCAGCCTCTCAGATGATGTTGATTATGAATATTTTGTTTAGTATATATGTAAATTAACATATGACTGAAACATAGGAGTGACTATAGGTGAGGAATTTGTAGTAATGTGAGAAATACCCATTTATAGTGTCCTAAACTCTATAAATGAGGATCTTTCAACATTTTCCAGTGTTTCTTTTCTGAGAATACATTAATCATATTGTCAGCTCCGATATTTCACTTACTTATTTTAATAACTCCTGCTTTTAGTTTTGACTTAAATTGAAATTTCTTTGTGCTTCATTTTTCCCTCAGGAATGTTGTACTTTACCTTTTCCTCCCTAGATTCTTAATAAATCAAGCTTTAAAAAACAAGTCAATATTTTCTATAGATTGATATGTTTACAATTTTAAAGCAGAATGACATCTAGAATTAGCATAGGAAACAAAGAAAGAAAAAATAGTTCTGCACCAAAAACAAAGGGCATAGATTTTCAAGGACCTCAAATGTTCACCTTTCATCTTTCTACCCGGACATTGTTTCTTTAAAAAAGAGGATGGATCCATATAAATATTAAATAGAAGTGTTTCATAGAAAATACACACTGCCAATGTGAGGAAACAATTTAGAATAAAGAGCTAGTTTTTTTCAAAAAATATTAAATATTTTCATGTTTTTTTTTAATTTTCAGAGACCTATCAACTTTAATAATTGAAGTAATTTGGAAGATTGTTTTCAGGTTCAAACCAGACAAAATACAGCATGGAGAATGCAAAGTGGATACAAAGACCTACACTTAATCAATTTGTAATTTGTACTTGCTGGGAAGGGGAAAAATAATAGTTTTCCCCAATAGTGTGTCACTGGGATTGTCACTCACTCTCAGGGCCAGGTATGTCTCATATGCATGGTAGACAGGCAATACAAAATGAGCTTCATGTATTTTCTACAGTTTCTGCTTGATCTGGTTTTGTTTAAGAAACTTTGGTTTTACTTGTTGACGTGTCAGCTGAACAAAGCCTTTCCCTAAGACCCTCATGCATAGAGATGGAACTACCCTGTCTAAAACCAGGCACATGCTTTATAGAACCTGGATGCCTGGGACTTGATATCTTTTCCCTGAGGTCCTGATTTATTGACAAGTAAACCAGGAATAAGGTTAGTAGAGCTAGTTATAGCCTGACTCAGGACTTTGGCGAGTAGCTACCTCATCCTAAAACATCAACTCTTGCCATCACAAGGGGTTATGGTTTTTGGTCTCTAGATAGCTATGTCCTGGGGCTTGCTGTGCCTCTCCACAGCCCCTTTGAGATTCCCTGTGTTTGTTCTTTGTGCAACACTGTATGAATTCTGCACATTCTATGATGTTTTCATACTAACTCCTCTCCTACCTCCCCACCTGACAAATAATATATAAAATACTATACTTGTTTCAATAAGCTTGTTTGGAATAAGACATAGCTAAGACAAAACCTGCTGATTTCATCTTCTTTATATTCTCACCTCGTGGCCTCCCACTTAGAGCCCTGCCTACTCGGCTAGATCATTTATTGCTGCTCTTGTTTGCTTTGGTTTTACCTTCAGGTGTGTGTGTATATGTGTGTTTGTGTGTGTGTGTATGTGAGAGAGAGAGAGAGAGAGAGAGAGAGAGAGAGAGAGAGAAGGAAGGAGGGAGGGAGAGGGAAAATGAGAGAGAGAGGGAGAGAGGGGAAGAGGAAAAGGGAGAGGGAGAGAGAAACTGGGAATGGGGGAGAATGAAGTTGTATGTGGTGAAGGGATGTGGGAAGGATATGAGAGGAGTTGGAATTTGGGGACACTGAAATAATAAGACAAAAATATATTGTACAAATTTAAAAATAAAATTGAAACGATTTAGTTTTATTGAGATTCTAGCCGTTCTATTTTGACACATTTTACTCTCTTAAGTTTTATTCAAATCCCTGCAAACTCTTGTAATTATTTTTATATTTAAAATTTGGAAATCATGTCAATGGAATGGACATTTTCATAAAAAAGACTAATACCAAAACTCACTTACAGACAATACATTGTTTGCATGTTTCTATGTCCAGATAAAATGAAAATATGATTAACAATAATCATATTTTTATAATCTAGTTTCACTAGAAGCTTAGATACAAAGAATGATGATGTCACATGACACTTGAGTAATACATTCATTATTCAACATTTAAAATAGTTGATAGACAGTCTGATTCCAATGGAATCCTTTACTTTTCAGTCAAAAGTCATTAAATGAAGAATAAAATGATCATATTACTGCTAAAAAAAATCTCTGGCATTCCAAACATTGTTGTGCTACTATACAGTAGTTATTTAATTAAATAATATAAACATTCACTGTTAGAACTTCTACATTACTGTTAGGTGTCCAAAAAGAAACAACCAATAGTAAGTGTCACCTTTGATTCACACTTGAATGTAACATATCCATAGTGACCATAAATATTTCAATATAATTTCAGTAAAATCAAACGGTTAAGAAAAGTGTAATATTTTTTAGTGTATCAGAGAACAATGTGCATTTTGATTGATTATGTAGACTATTTACAGAGCAATAGCTGATAACTGTAATCTGGAGGAATGTTGATTGGAATACGAAATGACACACTTAATATGTGAGAGCTGTTTTTCCCTTGAAAGAATGAAATGTCTATTTAATGAGGACTAAAACAATTTTTCTTCTCTTGGGTGGGTAACAAAATAAAACACAACAAAAATATTTACCTTCAAGGAAACATAGCTACATATTTCTAAACCCCCAGTTTGATGATTCTAGGAAGAAGCCCCCAAATTAGTTATAAAAGTATGAGTAAACATGCAAGCATAACATGTTACCAAAATACTGAAAAAAAAGGTAATCTCATCATCTTTATGCTGCCTAGACTTTTTCCTATATTTTCTTATTATTCATTTTTCATCATGATCCAGATAAAATGAAATCACAGAATCCCTTCCCCTATCCACTCTCCCCTTCTCCTCTGGAGGATCAAACCCCTACCTCAACCCCTTATCTGATGATTCAAGTCTCTTCAGGGTTAGGTGTATTCTTTCCCAAGAAGAACAGACAAAGCATCCAAGTTGGGAAATAGTTTCCATAGCCCACAAGACAACTGAGCTACACAACTGCCTTATATATGCTGGGGGCTTCATTCTAACCCGTTTATGCTCTTTGGTTAATAGATCAGTGCCTGAAAGCCCCCAAAGGTCTAGGTTAGTTGACTTTGTTAGTCTTCCTTTGGGATTCCTATCCACTTCAAGGCCCTCAATTCTTTTCTCAACTCTTCCATAAGAGTTCCCTGAGCTGTGTTCAATCTGTGGCTATGGGTCTCTGGATTTGTTTCATCCACTGCTGTGTGATGCTGCTCTGAGGACAGTTATAGTGGGCTCCTGGATGCAAGAATAACATGGTATCATGAATAGTGTCAGGGATTACTACTTACCATGGGATGGGTCTCAAGTTGGTTCTGTTATTGGTTGACCATTCTCTCAGTTTCTGCTCCATCTTTGTCCCTGCCTTTCTTTAGACAGGACAAATTTTGTGTTGAAAGTTTTGTGGGTAAGTTGGTGTCTCTATCATTCCACTCAAGGTCCTGCCTGGCTACAAGAGGTAGCCTCTTCAGGTTCCAAATCTCTGCTGCTATATGTCTCAGCTAAGGTTACCACATTGACTCCTGGAAGTATTTCTACTACTTATTAGAGGTTACTCCCACCTCCCAAACCCTGGCATCAGACTTCCAATTATTATCCTGGCCCTCAAACCTACATCAAGAACTACAGGCAACTAAAAAGAAAAATAGTACACATGAAGAAATATTTTTCCTCAGGGACAAAGATACAAATATGAGCTTTACTACCTGAAGGGACATGTAGAAGTAACATAATTTACATAAGAAACACTGTCCTCTATCTTTTAGTTTTTCTCACAAGTTAAGTATAATGTGTTCTAGAAAGTATGAAAAAGTACGAGATCAAGGAGTTAGGAACTCCTCAAGACCAACAGAATCATCTAATCTGCACCTTAGAACCATTAGAATCTGATCCACAACCAAATACCACACATGGACTGGCCCTAGGCAACCCTGCACCTATGTAGCAGATAGGCAGCTGAGTATTCATATGGCTCCCATAAAAGCTTAGAAAAGGTAATTTATTTTATTTTATTTATTATTATTCTTTTAATTATCCATTTTATATCCTGCTCGCTCACTGTCCCCCTTCTGGTCAACCTCTCCCATTAGCATTCCCACACACTCCCTACCCTTGCCCTATGAGGGGATGGTGTTCTGCAAACTCTTAGAGATCCCAGATACCAACCCAGGCAAAACTATTTTTTTTTAAAAAATGGATTGAACAGTAAACAAATTCCATGATAAAATCATAGTGAAGCAGTATCTATCTATAAATCTAGCCTTGCAGAAGGTACTAGAATGAAAACTTCAATCTGACAAGGCTAACTACATCCATGAAAACGTAGAGTAAACAATCTCAGATCAGCCTATCAAAGAGTAATGAGCACACTACCACAACAAAGTAAAAGGAATCAAGGAACACTTTTTGGTTACAACTTTGAACATCAGTACTCTCAATTTCCATATAAAAAGATATAAATTAATGGATTAGATATGAAAACAGGATATAGCCTTCTGCTACATCCAGAAAACATACCTTAACATCAAGGATAGACACCTCATCAAGGTAAAAAAAAAAATCAAAAAGATATATCAACTAAGTGGACTCAGGAAACAAGCCTATGTAGTCATTACATTAGTCATTATAATATCAGACAAGATAGATTTTAAACAAAAAAAAAAACTTAGGAGGCATGGGGAGTGATACTATATATTCATCAAAGGTAAAAAAAAAATCGACCAAGAGAATATTGCATTTCTAAATGTCTTCATACAGAGCACAAGGTTCCCAAATTCATAAAAGAAATGTTAGTACAGCTAAAATCACTCATTTACCAATACACAGTGACTGTCAATGATGTCAATATCCATCTCTCTCCAATACATTGATGATTCAGACAAAAAACTAAAATGGAGAAATAAGAACTGGTTTGACAGAAATAAGAAAAAAGTTAAAAACTTTTTAAATAAAGACAATGAAAACATGACATACTCAAACTTACAGAACACAATGAAGGTGATTTAAAAGGCAAGCTCATAGAGCTACATTAAAATAAAGAAAATCTTAATTTTATGTGCATATTAAAATTAGTTGATAATAAAACTGTCATATTTCAGATCTTGAGGTATTGTTAGGAGATATGGATATGTTATCTCACAGAGCCTATAAAATATTATTGCTTAAGCTATTGACCAAAAATAAAGCACATAAAATTGTGTTCTTGGGTTCATGGAGCCTGAAGCATGGCCTTGGTGAGTATTTCCAGGTAAGATATCCTCTGTAAGGAATTTCAAACTGTATTTATAAATACGTATAAAAATGTATTTATAAATTTATAAAAGGCTTTTCATTTTGAAAGCCTTCCTTACCTCAAAAATATAAGTGCCTTTCCCAAGTTCAAAAAATTCTACTCTGATTACAAATTTTATTTACCTGATGAAATAACATCCTTTGCAATTCATTTGTTATAATTTCCTAAATCCATATTTGCTTGTTAAATCACAATCTTTTTTCCACAGTATTTAAACTTCTATTTTCACCAACCAAACACCTTAAAAAATAAACTATTTTACAGGTTTAATTCACCATAAACTGAAAATGTTCTGCATCTATACATTATGATGCAGAGGAAAATATGGCCTCATTCTCAGAGAACACAACATCCAGCAAGGGAGCCACTTAGATAACCAAATTATAGCTAAGTGTGATAAATGCAAGGAAGGAGAGGCATGCAGAAACTGCATAAAAAGTGAGTGATTACTTCAAGTTAGGGTTGTCAGTGATGCCTTTCTGAGGAACTGATATGTGATCTGGGACTCATGAATGAAATATTCATCAAGTGTATAAAAAGGCATGCTTTAAATAATGAAAATTTATGGTTCATAGCAACAAAAATAGGGGTTTATTTTTCTTTTCTAAACATCATTAAACCCCCTTTGGTATCAGAACATATATTAATATCACTAGTGTGATAACCAGACTTTCCTATTTTATCTCTGTTCCTATGAAAACTCAGAGGGACACTTGAATATTGTGCCTTCCCATTACAACTGATGGTCACTCTAAACAAGGTTCATCATCAGACGGCGTAATGAGAAAAATTGCAAATGCTGTACCATTTTAGAGAATATTTGCTGGATTTTCTTCTAATAGGATCATAGGAACATGTATTGATAAACAGTCTTTGTCTATATAGGCATGAGTTCCTGAATGACAATGATTTCTATGTATCCAATTACTGTACTTACATGGCAAGTACATTTGTGTAATGAAGCATCTCACAGCTCTAAGAAACATATTTTGTCACAAAATTAAGCCTATTTTGTTCCTTTTCAATTAGCATAGTCATTGTGAAACTTTGAATGTTTCTTTTACCAATAGTATTGAAAAGGTCTCAGTTGTGATATATACAGAAAAACAAATGGACTCGACAAAGCCTCTACTCTTCCAGAGACTTGCCTGACAAATACAGAAGTAGAGGCTCGCAGCCAACCATTGGACTCAGGGCAGAGTCCCAGATGGAGAAGCTAGAGGAAGGACCAAAGGAGCTGAAAGGGTTTGCAGCCCCATAGCAGGAACAACAACATCAACCAATCAGACCCCCTCCCCCAGAGCTTCAGAGACTAAACCACCAACCAAGGAGGACAGATAGAGATACTCATGGTTCCAGCCACATATGTAGAAGAGGATAGCCTTTTTGGACATCAATGGGAGGAGAGACCCTTGGTCCTGTGAAGGCTTAGTGCCCCAGTGTAGGGAAATGTCAGGAGAGGGAAGCAGGAATTGGTGGGTTGGTGAATAGGGGGAAGGGGGAAGGAATATGGGGTTTTCGGGGGGAAACCAAGAAAGGGGATCACATTTTAAATCATTTTAGATCAGTGAGTTTATCATGAGATAATATCTTCTAGTAACAGCAGAAGTTACACCCATAAAGTTTCAGCTAATAGTCACAAAAAAATAGAAAGGTTGAGGATAGAGAAGCTCATTGGCAATTCCAAGATTTCTATCTTATCCCCAACACTCCTTTCCTAGTAAAACCCCTGGGGGGGGATAACTAAATAATGTTACTGGTTAAATCATTTTATATAGTATGGTTTTACACAAATTGTTCTTACTCAAGGAAGACACTTATTAAATCGTTTTCTCCACATATAAAGAAGATATGGGGCCTAAGTGGTGGTAGTATACACCTTTTAATCCTAGCATTTGGGAGGCAGAGGGGGGAGATCTCTGTGAGACTCTGCCTTGAACTATCACCAGCCCACCTCACCCACAGAAGAAGTCATAAAAGTAGTAGTAGGGACGACAAAAGATTCCATCAAACCAACCAAAGAGTACACATGGAGGCAGCCACAGCAGAGGATGGCCTTGTCAGGTATCAGTGGGAGGAGAGGCCTTTGGTCTTGTGAAGACGCAATGCCCCTGTGTAGATGAATACCAGGATGGGGGGTGGGGAGTGGATAGGTAGGTGGAGGTCTTACCCTTATAGAGGCAGGGGGACAGAGGATGGGATGGGGTTTCCTGTGGTGGGGTATGGAAAAGGAAACATTTGAAATGTAAATAAAGAAAATATCCGACAGAAGAACATGTGGGCGTGCATCAAAGCTATTATTCTCATTTTAACATTTGTAGAGAGCTGTCTGAACCATGCCCTAAGATGGTGCCGGCTTCTGCTCCTTCCTGGAGTGCTGAAGTAATAAACAACTCCTTATTGGCTTTGACAGCTATCCTGATCTGCTTCCGCATTATGGCATCCTATCAGCACTTCCCACATGGCCTGGTGTGGTGGACTAGGCATAGAGCGTATAAGGGCTTGGGTGCTGACCTTGGGGGTCAGAAGAAGAATGTTCAAGGTTCCTGAATAAACTGCTTTAAGAAGAGCTCTTAGGTCAGTCTTTCTTGCTGGCTGAGACAGTCAAGACAAACATTGTTAATTATTTTCTTTTCATTTAATTTTATTTTTTAATTATTCATTTTATTTTTTAATTATTCATTTTACATTCCACTCATTGTCCCCATCCTAGTCACTCCCTTCTACAATCCTTCCCCCATCCTGCATCCACCACCCCTTTCTCCTCTGAGCAGGTGGTCCCCTCTGTGTATCCCCACCCCAACTTGATTCTTTAAGTTTTTGCTAAACTAGGTGCTTCCTTTCCCACTGATGCCAGACAAGGCAGCCCTGCTAGAAGAACATATCCCGTATAAATACAACAGCCTTTTGGATAGTCCTGCTCCACTTATTCAGGATCCAATGAAGACCAAGCTGCACATCTGCTACATATTCAAATGGAGGCCTAGGTCCAGCCTAGTCTTTGGTTAGTGGTTCAGACTCTGAGAGCCCCAACTGTGTTTCACTGAATTTATAGATTGCTTTGGGTAAGATGGGCATTTTCAGGGTGTTAATCCTACCTATCCATGAGCGTGGGAGATATTTCCATCTTCTGATATCTTCAATTTTTTTCTTCAGGTACTTAAAAGTTCTTGCCATAAAGATTGCTACGAAGACCTTTCGTGACCGCAGTATCTGCGGTGTAAGCTTAAAGAAATCCAGTCTCCTGCACCCACATTGTCGCCTGGCACCCCCTAACTCAGAGGTAGCCCAGATATGTCCTCATACTCTTGTGCTAGATGCCCACCAAAATATGACAGCTAGAGAGAAAATCAGTCAAAGCTTTCTGACCTTACCAATGTTCCAACATTTAGCCAAACCCTGGTTTGGAATGTTACCCACCTAGATTAATTGCCTCTGGCATTGTTAGGGAAATAAGAAAGGGAATAGGGCATTGAAGCTTACAGAATGGGAGACTTATCCCAGGGCAAGGTCAAGTAGAATCTTCATTCTCAGTTAAGTACTGCAGCTGAACCACTCCTAAAAATTAGCAAGAGACAGGTCTCTACTAGCCCAATAGATTAGTATAGTGGGCAGTTTTACCTAGGATGGGCGGGACCTTGAGCCCAGTGTGAGTGAGTGAGAGATAGTCTGCAGCAATCAGTATTCCAGATAGAGGAGTCTGCATTAAGCAGTTGGGCTCAGTCCACAGCCTCTGGGCCCAGAGCGCTTGGGTGGGGGTGGGGGGGTGCAGCACCAGTCGAGATTCAAGAGATTCAGCATTCTAGAGTCAGCATTCGAAATTCGAGCCTCTGTCCTCCTGGCTGGCTCACCCGAAGCCCTGCAGGACTCCAGCTGGGCCCATGAGGCCTGAGCATGCTCTGAGCCCAGGGGTGCTGCACCAGTCCAGAGGAGATGGCTGCTGTTTTTAGACCCAGTGTGTTTCAGGTGGCCTCAGATGTACCTCAACTGCTGAGCTGCCAGAATTTTCATTTCTCATTTACAACGATTGTAAGAGTCTCATGTCATTTTTTAAGAAATATATTCTGATAACACACTTCGTGTGTAGAGTCTGATTGTTGACCCAGCCAAATTCCGAGCCCACATGGCCAGGACCCATCGTCCCACAGAACAAGGGCTCCCCAACAAGAGAAATCCAGTCCGTGGCAACAGATCACTCATTTGCTTTGAGTTAGACTGAAATAGTTATACTATTCATGGCTATTGCAATGGATGTTGTTTCTCTAATTTCGTAGTATAAAAGGAAGCCTGATGATTTCATTGAGTCAATATTGCATTCATACACTTTGCTGAAGCTGTCTATCAGCTATAAGAGTTTTCTGGTAGAATTTTTGAGATCACTTACGTGTACTCCCGTATCATCCACAGTGATACTTTGACTTTATCCTTTCTCTTGTTGATCCCTTTGATCTCTTTACACGTCTCATTGCTACGGCTATTCATGTACTAATTTGAGTAAATATGGAAGGAGTGGACAGCCTTGTCTTGTCCTGATTTTAATGTAATTGCTTTAATTTTCTCTCCATTTACTTTGATGGTGGCTATTGGCTTTGATTATATTTAGGTATGTGCACTATATCTCTGGTTACTCGAGTACTTTTAACACGAAGGGTGTTGGATATTATCAACGGCTTTTTCAGCATCTAATGAGATAATCATGTAATTTTTTTCTTTCATTTTGTTTAGTAAATAATATTGGGTTTTCATACATTAAATCATTCCTGCATCCCTGTGATGAAGCCTACTTGACTTTGATGGATGATGTCTGTGATGTGTTTCTGAATTTTGTTTACAAGTATTTTATTGAGGATTTTTGCCTCATTGCTCATTGTTCATAAGAGAAATCAGGCTGCATTTCTTTCATTCTTTCTTTCTTTCTTTCTTTCTTTCTTTTTTTTTTTGAGTCTTTGTGTGGTTTAGGCATGAGGGTGACTGTGGCCTCATAAAATGAGTTTGTCACTGTTCCTTCTGTGTCTATTTTGTGACATAGTTTGAGGAATATTGGTATTATTCTTTTTTGAAAATCTAGTAGAATTCTGCACTAGAACCATTTGCCACAGGACTATTTTTGGTTGGAAGGTGTTTAGATTGGAGCAGGCCTCCTTGGAATCAGGTAGAGATGTGTGACCTGCATTAAAGCAGGCCTTCTGGGAGTCAGGCAACGCTGTTTCTGGTTAGGGCAGGCCCCCTGTGTTTCTGGTTAGAGCAGTCTTCCTATGTTCCTGATTAGGAAGGGCCTTCTACCAAGGACTATACATGGTGGGACTGATTGTTCTGGCAGCATGTGTATAGTAGAGGATTGCAAAGTCGATCATCAATGGGAGGAGAGGCCCTTGGCCCTATGAAAGTTCTGTGCCCCAGTGTAGGGGAATGCCAGGGCCAATAAGTGGGAGAGGGTGGAGTGGCAAGCATGGGGAGCGGGAGGCAACAGGGGTTTGTTCTTGTTGGTTTTGTTTGTTTGTTTGTTTGTTTGTTTGTTTTTTGGAGGGGAAACTGGGGAAGGAGAAATCATATGACATGTAAATAAAGAAAATACCTAAAAAAAAAAAAAAAGAAAGAAAAGAAATGACCTTCTGAGCCAGGCGGTGGTGGAACACACCTTTAATCCCAGCACTTGAAAGGAAGAGACAGGCAGATTTCTGAGTTTGAGGTCAGCCTTATCTACAGAGTTCCAGGACAGTCAGGGCTACACAGAAATCTTGTCTCGAAACAGAAAAAAAAAAAAAAAAAAAAAAAAAAAAATGAGGTTCTGGGAGACAGGCAGGCTGTGGGGTGAGAGTAGGTGGGGCAGAATTGTTGACCTCCCCAGGGTACAAGTGGAGGTGCAGACCCAAAGGACAATGGGGATCAGTCAAAGTGGGATTGATCTTATGTCTGCTAGACTCTGTGGAGTCCCATCTTGCATGTGTAGTGGGGCGGGGTCTGACATTTGACCCTGTCCTCCTTGAGGACAGGCAGGCTTTGGGGTACAGGAATAGGCACACTAAGCTGCCATGATTCAGTTAAAGGTGCAGACTCAGCTTCTATTATCTGTATAAGATTGGATTTAAGGTCATTTTCTTGTGTTTTGGTTGTGTTAGGATAGCAAAGGCTTGCTGTAATGAGGTAGCTGTGCTTTGGAGGTATCATATTGTCCTGGCTTTTGTTGATTGCGTTCTTTAAAGGACCTTTATCCATCTGGGTGGTCTCGGTCTGTGGATGTTCTTGGTGTAATAGGTAAAAAGGTATTACAGGTAGGGGTAGGGGAAGGCGATGAACCTCCATGTTCCTGGTGTGACAGGATTCTGATGGATATCCTTAGGCTGTATGGTTCCAGATCTTCAGGTTTGTCTCGTTCAGGAGTCACAACTGCAATGAAATTGGAAGGAAAGCAGAGAGGAGAATGGAGGTCCCCCTTGGCTATCAGGCTGCTTGGAGTAGCTTGGCTTGGCTCAGAGAGCTCAAAGAGCAAGGAAGATGGGAAGGGGAAGGGAAACTTACCTGTATGGATCAGGACATTCAGGTCTGATGAAGGTGGGCAGAGAATTGGCAGGAGAATGGAGGTCTCACTGGGATCGCAGGCTGCTCAGAGCTGCTTAGCTTAGCTTGTTTCAGAGCTGTTAATTATTTTTATACAGTATATATCCAGTGGTGATCTTTTTGGGTTTTTTTGTTGTTGTTGTTGTTGTTGTTGTTTATTTTTGTTTTTTTTTTGAAACGGGGTTTTTCTGGATCGCCCTAGCTGTCCTGGAACTCACTCTGTAGCCCAGGCTGGCCTCGAACTCAGAAATCGCCTGCCTCTGCCTCCCAAGTGCTGGGATTAAAGGTGTGCGCCACCACCGCCCGGCTCCAGTGGTAATCTCAATGATAGTCCCCAATACTTAGGGAACTACATGCTCCATTTACTGTTAACAATAAGTGACATCACTTAAAATTCCCTTCTGGGTGCTGACTTGCTTCTCATACCTTTGTAATCAAGAGTTTTATTTTTTCTTCTTTTTTTTTTTTTTGTATTTTAAAAATGTAAGTTATTTGCATCGACATCATATAACTAAGCTTTATTGTTTATCCTCTGCCCTGTGCATCTCTTAGACCATATCAAACTCTATTACAGACTGATCTTTACTTAAGAGGACAGCTATTTTCTTTCCATTTCATGTTTTCATTATTTAAGCTTTGAAAGAAAAAAAAAAACCTTAGTTCAATATATCTATAAAATTATCAGATATTAGAGGATTGTATTAAACTTTATTCCTAAAAATATTAAAAGTTACATACCACATTACTTTCCATTATTAATTTTAATAGTTCCAATCATATATATTTGAGGAGTGTTTTTAATCATATAAAGTATGGAAGCATTTTTAAAACAATTTAATCTTTTTTGATGTAATGATGATTAAGTCTTCTTTTTTGTATGTCCAGAAAGTAGTCACCTATTGTTCAATAGTTTTACTAAGAGATCTGTGTAATTTGGTTCAGTACTTTGTTTTTTTTTGGTTGTCTACAGATACAGAAAACAAAACAAAATAAAACCAACCAACCAACAAAACACACAAACAAAAGAAAAAACAAAAACAAAAAAACCCAGAAAAGTGAAATCAAAATAGAAATGAGTTTTTATAATATGTCAAATAATTTTAAGAAATTTACATAAAATTAAATGATTTGATCCTTGAATATTATTATGTTGTTAGTATATCTTGTCATTCCAAATAATAATAATAAAAAAACCCAAAAACCAAAAAACAAGGATAGTGCAATTAGACCCTTGGCACATATATAGCAGAGATCTGCCTGGCTGAGCTCATTGGGAAAAGATGCTCTTAATCCTGGAGAGAACTGAGTCCCCAAAGAAGGGGGAGGCCTGGTGCAGAGGGGAGCACCCCTTCAGAGGCAAGGGGAAGAGGACTGGGATGAGGAACTGTGGGAGGAGGGACCAGGAGTTGGGGTTAGGGGGAAAGACTGGAATGTAAATCAATAAATAATTTTAAGAAGAAAGATAAGTGTCCGAAGCATCAGGACACTAAATGACTGAGGTTGAGTAAAGTTCTCTTTGTGATGCATGTGCCCTGCTTATGATATTTACTTTTCTTTAACTCACATTTTTCTCAGGCGTTTGGGGAGTGTTTATTTTTGTTGTTGTTTCTTTATGGTATTGCTTGGCCAAGCATTAAATAATGTTACAAGTTTTTTATTTTTATTTCTGAGGTTAATTAGTATGTACCACTTATTTTTCAGTGCCCATTTTATTTTACCAGGTCACAAAGAGAAAGAAGGTGCACAGTGCTCCCTAAGTTGGCATCTCACATATCTAGGGCCCTTGTCCTCAGTCAGGAGTTGATGTGTTCTAATTTTTGGAAGGGAATATGGTGAGTATCTCTAGTTGACTTTTCTGTGTGTTGAATGAATGGTAGCATATATTTTTCAGTTTGTTTTTATGATGCTCATCTTTGGTGTTTTATTACTGTATATAAACCCTTCCAGTAGTTAAAGTCAGCTGATAACAAATACTTTATGGGAAAATTTTGTAAGGATTGCTAAAATCTGTAGGGAACTATTCCCAACATTCCTACAACCTAATTCATAGTAATTTTAGAAGAATTTCATCTGTACATGGAGAGACGGAGAGAGACAGAGAGAGAGAGAGAGAGAGAGAGAGAGAGAGAGAGAGAGAGAGAGA
>JADRCD010235743.1:15104-26068 GCA_019843815.1 Montemys delectorum
GAGAGAGAGAGAGAGAGAGAGAGAGAGAGAGAGAGAGAGAGAGAGAGGCAGACATAGAAACTGAGAGTCAGAGAGAGAAAGGATTCCATTTGGTGTAAGATTCTTTTTTTATTTTATTGATATGTAACATAGATATAAATATTGCAATATTTTCTAGACAATGTCTAGTAGTAACATAACTTTTTTGAAGGGTAGATTCAATTGAAAATAAAAAAAAAAATTAACAAGAGAGTTCCAATATCTTTGTTTTCCAGTCTTTGGGTTTTCATTTAGTTAGTTTGTTTCTTTCCCTGTTTTCATAGGCACATTTTATGATAATGATTTCCACAGAGTGTAAATGCTCTCTGATAGTTTAATTGACACATCTCTAGGGAAGGACCATTCTTTGGAATATAGCCTAGAGATTATTAAACTAACAAATAAAACATTTAAAGGTATACCATAAATTTGTGGCTGAGAACCCAGCAGGTCTTGTAAAGTTTTGGGCTGTGTTGTTTTGCTAAAAGCCAAATAGGAAGAGGGCCCCCAAGCAGAAGGACTTGATGCCAGGAAACTGGCTTTGTTCTTCACTCTTTGACCACCAAAGCAGAATATGTGATCCTTACAATGTGATTTCAGTGACTACACCTTTCCACTTGGCCTACTACTTAGCCCAAAGGCTTTCTTTAAGCTGGCTATTCATTTTTTTTTCAATATCAGGAAATCTTCTATTGTTGACACTGTAAATAGATTTTTAAAAAAAATCTTGAAAAACTCCATGTAGAGGCTCAAAGTTCAGATTCTCTTCTTCAAATTTCAACACATTCTTTGTGCAATTTTACTCCCAGAAGAAATAATAGATGTTTTTATGAGTTTCATTTCCATTGTCTAGTGAGGGATTTGACTTCTTTTTTTCCAGCAGCCTTTGTGGATTCAAGAGTGCAACATTGCTTTAAACCGAAGCTGCATAGCACACTGAAAAACTGATCATTTTGGATGGATCCCTTGATGTAGGTATTGCTTAACATTCCTGGTCCTTTCAGAAAATGAATCAAACTTTCTTTTTCCTTGGCCTTCCCATTATAGGCCTTGATGCATTGCATTAAAATAATCTGAAATATATTAACTTTAAAGGGTCTGAGTCACTCTAATTATGCATCTACATTTTCTAATTAGACCTATGAATGACCCCAAATTTATTGTGGAACTGAGAAAAAGGATAATGTCATTACTGGCAAAGATAGCAAAGGCCAGTTAACACTTCATGTACATGAATTTTGAGGCTCAAGGAACTACTGAGCAATCAAATCTATGAAACCAGAACAGTAAAAATAACTTGGCTTAAGAGCATGGTAATTGTAAGTGCCAAGTTAGTGTTTAGAGGACAAAAGAGTTCATAAAGGTCTATTGACAATGAGAAGGATGAAATGCTACTAGTAGAATAATATTAAAAGAAAAATCAATAAATTGGGTGAAAGATGAAAAAGTAATTGGACAGACTATTTACATGTGTGTGTACACTTGTGTGTGTACAAGAAAGCCATAGATACATCTCAGGTGTCATTCTAGAAGAGCCAAAGATCTTGTTTTTGGCAAAGAATTTCTCTTTGGCCTAGCAATCAGCAAGAAGGCTAATATCGCTGCCTGGTAAGCTTGTGGGAACCATCTACTTCTTCCTCCATGTACTGGTTTTCTAAGCTTGTGCTACTGCTCTGGGTTTTTTGTTTGTTTGTTTGTTTGTTTGTTTTATTGTTTGTTTTCATTTGTCTGCTTGTTGAGTGTGGGAACACTAACTCAGTCCCTCATGATTCCAGGATTATAACTTCACTGACTGAGCCATCTTCCTAGTCTCAAATCTGATAACCTTGTGAAATGCATCTAGAATATTTCTCCTCACATAGACTGCTTCCCTAATATATTCCACTGCACCATGAGAAATTCTTTCAAGAGAGCTTTCATTAATTTTCCTTTTATTTTCATGTACACCTAGAAGTAAATAGGTCATTTGAACTCTTTTAAAAGGAGCCTTTGTCAAAGAAGTTTCAGCTACCTGAAATACAATTTATCTAGCAAATGTGAAACCAGAATTAAAAACACAAGCAACCACAGCCCTAAAACAAGGTTTGAACTAAAGAAAATAAATCATTAAAAATGCCAAGAACATGAATACTAAAGGTGTAGACAAGTAACATGTTTAATAAGGAGAAATGCATATTACAGATAACATGGTTCTCAGTATTTTGCTTGAATAAAAAAATCTTAAACTTTAAAGATTTTAGACATAATTCAAATAAGTACAATAATTTATTACATACATATTTAGATAAAATAATATATGTGCCTACATATATATATGAAATTCATATCACATATTATTAACACATATATTAATATTATATTCTTTATGAGCAGGTGGTGGTGGCACATGTCTTTAATCCCAGCACTTGGGAGGCAGAGGCAGGTGGATCTCTGATTTTTGAGGCCAGCCTGGTCTACAGAGTGATTTCCAGGACAGCCAAGGCTACACAGAGAAACCCTGTCTCGAAAAAACCAAAAAAATTCTTTATAAGCAATAATATTAATAATTAATAATATAATACATAACATAATAATATGTAAATAATATGATAATATATGATGTGTAATGATTCGTGTATGACTATATAAAATATTATTTATTCGTAGCATATATACTAATATATAATATACATATGTATGCATATATTGTCTACACACATATTTTTATATGCAAACATAGAGATCGAGGGGGAGCTTTTTTCAACCTGCCAGTAGTATAAATAAGATATAAAGGCTGCTAATAAAGATTAAAGCTTAAGCCTTTTACTTGAGCACTCTCCAAGCTAGCTCAACAAACTGACCCTCACTATCCAGCCTATAATCCACCTCACGGCTAGCTCTGTACCTCGCTGCTCCACTGCAGTTGATGTCCTTTTCCTCCTCCGTGTCCACTCTCAGTTCTCCTGCTTCTGCTCTCTCCACCTTGCGTCATTCCTCTGCATGGGAGTTCTACGCTATTGCTTCCTGCTTCAGCTGTTAGCTGTAAGCACTTTATTACAACCAATCAGTAGTGAGATAAGCTCTCATACATTTTGAGATTACTTTTAGTCAGGTGAGGGAAGCCAAATATTCGCAACTTAGAAAACCCGGTGATAGGCCATAGAAATGACAATGGCAAAATATCCTGTCATCACACAATTCCCTGCAGATATTAACAATTCAGAAGATAGATAAAATATAGAGATAAACTTTCGTACAATATAAAGAAATGGTGTAACTTATGGGTCATTTTCATATATACACATATGTATATATATACATATATATATATGAAACTAATAAAACTTATTTTAAGAAAACAAAATTTCTTGAAAATACTAACAACAATCCTATGAGTTTTAAAAATACAGAAAAACAATAAAGAAAAATTTATCTCTGATTTTATTTTATTTATTGTCTTGCCTTCTCTTGCAAGTCTTTTCCTCCTTCTGGATTGTCTTGCTCAGCTTAGATATGATGTCTTTGTCTTGTCTTGTTTCTAGTTTTTTCCTGTTTGACTAAGGATATTGGACTTTTCTTTAGGTGCATCTCGGCCATTCGAGTTTCCTCAGTTAAGAATTCTGTTACTTCGGTTCCCCATTTTTTTAATAGGGTTAATTGGTTCTCTGTAGTCTAACTTCTGGAGTTCATTGTATATATTGGATATTTGCCCTGTATCAGATGTAGGGTGTAAGATTGGTAAAGATCTTTTTCCATCTGTTGGTTGCCTTTTTGTTTTATTGAAAATGTCCTTTGCCTTACAGAAGCTTTGCGATTTTATGAGGTCCCATTTGTCAATTTTTGATCTTACAGCACAAGCCATTGGTGTTCTGTTCAGGAAATTTTCTCCTGTGCCCATGTGTTTGAGGCTTTTCCCCACTTTCTCTTCTATTAGATTCAGTGTACCTGGTTTTATTTGAAAGTCTTTGATGCACTTGGACTTGAGCTTTGTACAGGGAGACAAGAATGGATCATTTTGCCTTCTTTACATGTTGCCTGACAGTTGAACCAGCACTATTGGTTGCAAATGCTATCATTTTCCACTGAATGTTTTTAGCTTCTTAGTCAAAAGTCAAGTGACCATAGGTGTGTGGGTTCATTTCTGGGTCTTCAGTTCTATTCCATTGATCTATGTTGCAGTCCAGCCACAACAATATGAATGGGTTATCTTGAATATGGAGTCAGAGACCTGGCAAACCATATTATGTTACCTTTAACCACGTGGAAGGTTCTTAAAAATTAGTCAACACAGATGTGTGATCACTCCGCCATCTTTCATTTTATTCTCTTCTCATTACAAGCAAACAGGTAGGATAAGTAAGGCAAAACCCCTCCCACAAGTTTGTCAGCAACCTGGCACAATCAGCAAATTCTTCTTCAGTCTCTGAAGGCAGGACTTCCAGGGTAACTGGAACTTGGACAGAGGCGTGGCAATTAGCAGGAGGTGGCCAGAGAGGTGTGGTTATTTGAGTCAGGCAGGATCTGAAGAGTCAGCCCTCAGGCAGGGAGGTTACAGATCTACCTGCTTATCACTGTACCAATATCATGCAGTTTTTATCACTATTGCTCTGTAGTACAACTTGAGGACAGCATTGGCAATTCCCCAGAAGATCTTTTATTGTTGAGAACAGTTTTTGCTATCCTGGGTTTTTGCTATTCCAAATTAAGTTGAGAATTGCTCTTCTAACTCTATGAAGAATTGAGTTAAAATAAAAATTAAATAAAATGGAAAATTAAAGCTCTTTCCAAATTTAAATGTTTTCTACTAGGAGTTTTTATTTTTGTATATTCTGAATTCTATGTTGAAACCTGAGGCTGTCAGTTCTATTTTAAGTGATGCTTTATAATTTAAAATAAAACTTATTAGTTTAAAGTTCTCTCTCTGTGTGTGTGTGTGTGCGTGTGTGTGTTTATGATAGAGAAATAAATGTAATATGCACTTGTATATATGCACATGCCTATGTCTATTTTCAAAGAATTCTAAACTGAGACTATTCAACAGTTTAGAAATCTGACATATATATTGAAAGATGGAGAGGTAGATCCTACTTTCCTTTATGCATGTAAATTGAAAAGTTTAGAAAGACATATCTAAGGCCTTTCTTGACCTACTACTATATGTGCATTTCTTTGGTAACTGGAATCCCTAAAGAGGGATTACTTAAAATTCAGATATGCAACTTGAATCTTCTTGTGAGTATCTGTGATTTATGTTTATCCAATGTTGGCACAGCAATCTTTTTTGAAATGTTCAGAGCAATTGACACTTTATTTCCCAGGTTTCAAGAATAGATGCTTTGAATAATCTAACACTATAATATTTCTCTGTAAAATGTCTAAGTTCTTGTTTCCAGAAATTACTTTACTCCTAAATTGATGAGACCTAGAATACACAGAAATGACCTTCTCCTGGAGCCATGCTAACACCTTAGTCAGCATCATGACCTTCCCTCCCATCAACTTTACTGTAAATCAGCTGTGAAGATATCAGGTCAGGGTTCAGGGTTCCTTGTTATCATTTTCTGTTCTCAATGAAAGAGGGTAAATTCCATGTTTCTAGGCTTTCCAACATACTGAAAATCATGGCCCTCAATAAAGTAGAACTGTGCCCCTTCTCAAAACATCACAGAAGAAACTTGCTTGTTTTTGAACACTGGGAAGATTCTGTTCAATTTTCTGACCCTCTGTAATTCTCTCCTGTCTCTTCCTTCTTCCTTCCACCCCCTTCTCTCTCCTTTTTACTCTTTCTCACATACAAAAAGGAAAGAGAAGTGCCTCACTGTATTAAATTATAATCTACCTATAATGTCTTAATTAACATGGAGGTTTCTTTGGTTGGTATAAGGAAGAAAAAAGTAAAGGTGTTAAATATGCTATGGGCATTTTACTATAAGATAACTAATGTTAAATTTACTTTATTTGATGTAGCTGCTTCTTTCCATCTTCTATTAGTGAGTGCTGAGATGTAGGAATGACCTTCCCCTTTCTAAGGAAATAGGATGACCAGGGAGGCAGATGAAAAGGTTTCAGTGATGAGTAAATGAGAGTAGGGTTTCATGCTTACATTTTATCTTATCACGTAGGTAGATTAGGGGCCTAATAAGGCTATAGTAGAATTCCCAAATATTACACTTGTGAGGACAAACTTATACCAGTCTAACTCTACAGACTTCATTGATGTTTTGACAGTTACTATATAGATCCAAATGGACATAAAAGGTGGAAAAATTACTTTTACAAAAGATGTGTTTATATAAATATGCCATGACATTAAAAATGTACAACTATTAATAAAATGTATTTGTCTGCTTGTCATGGTGGTTCCTACCTTCAATCCCAGAACTTGGAGGCAGAAGCAGGTATATGTCCATGAATTCAAGGTGATCCTGGACTATTTGACGACTTCTGTGCCAGTAAGAGAATGTGGATAACCCTGTATCATATTTTTTTCTGAATATATTTTCTAATTACCAATATTCCATGGTCTACGTAAAGCACATTACCATATTTATGAGATGGTGTCTCCTTGTAACAATACTGTCCTAGCCTTATTTATTTATTTATTTATTTATTTATTTATTTATTTTTTGGTTTTTTGAGACAGGGTTTCTTTGTATAGCCCTGGATGACATGGAACTCACCCTGTAGACCAGGCTGGCTTCAAACTCAGAAATCTACCTGCTTCTGCCTCTCAAGTGCTGGGATTAAAGGTGTGTGCCACCACTGCCCAGCCTGTCCTAGCTTTATGATTATAATATTTATATATAGAATTTTAAATAGAATTATAATTCCCAGTTGGGCCTTAAACTTTGTGACATAAAATATCAAATGCTGGAACTGAAAGCTTGCTAATTATGTAGAATTCATAATTTTCATAATGTTGAAGTCTATATTTCTTATGTTCTCTGTCTTTTCAATTACTAAATTACCTTTTCTTGTTCAATTTTTACTTATTATTTTTGTTTATACTTTTTTTGCTTTTGTGTTTTTAAGTTTGTGATTTCACGAGTTTTTAAACTTTTAATTATGTATATGTTTAGGAGGGTATGTGCATGATTTTCTCTCATTGACCAGAAAGAACATAAGAACATCATATTCCCCAGACTTATAGCTGCAGTTGGTTTTTAACATCCTAAATTGAGTCCTGAGAACCAACCTCAGGCCCTCTACAAGACTACTATTGTTGGGCAGTGGTCTGTTCAGGTAACCTAAGCCCAGTCAAGTAATAGGCCTAGAACCCCAGAGTACCCAGTGGGCAATTTCTGTTCACAAGGGACAGTAGGTGTTCTGCCAGAACTCCTGAGTCTTTGGCCACTGTTTCAGTCACAACCTCTCACAGCTGCCCCCACAGGAAATGTATGCTTTATCAGGTAGACAATGCCCCAAGCTCCCAGCATTCTAGGTGGCCCCTACCCCCAGACACCTGACCATAGTCAGCCATGCCTCGCCTCACAGACAGATAGCCACGCCTCACACAATATAAGAGGTGTTTTGCCCCCTCCTCTCTTGCTCTCTCTTGCCCTCTTCCTCGTCTCTCTTGCTCTTTGTCTCTTCTCCTGATCTCTTTCCTCTCTTGCCTTCTTCCTCTCTCTCCTGCTCTTTGTTATCTTGCCATCTTCCTCTCTTTCTTGCTCTTTGTTCTCTCTCTTGCTGTCTTGCTCTCTTGCTTCCCTTCTTTCTTTTCTCTCTCTTTCTCCTTCTCTTCTCCAATCCTTCCTCTCCTTTTTTTCTCTCCACATGACTGGCCTATTTTCTCTTTCCTATAATAAAATATATCACTTATGCATTGCCTCCTTTTAACTAACTAGTGTGCTGTGCAGCAACAGGCCCAGGCAGGAGAGAGACTCGGGTATCAGTGGCAGAGAGGCCTAGGCCTCAGCATAGAGACACAGGTCCCACATACTATGTGCTCATAACTGTTCAGTCATCTCCCAGTACCTTAAATTACCTGTATTTTTTAAAATGTCATATATTTTCCCATTTGTAATCCTTATAACAATGCATTACCATTATGATGGTCTTAAAGAGCAGAGGTTTTAAAGATTAGAGCATTAAGATTAGACATCCTTACAGGCTATGGACTACTTCTTCCCAAGCTTATTATTTGTTGGATATATGCATCTTGCAATTAAATGGTGTTCATGCATAAAATTTTCTATTTCTTTTTAAAGTTAACATACTACCAGTTCATGTTACTTTTATTCAAAAGATCCTAGGGAAGAAGTATTTGATGATACTTTCAGACCAATGATTATAATGTATTTTTTTATTCCTTTCTCCTATAAGGTGTTCATTTATGTGATGTTGTTATATTTTGAAAATGATATCTTTAATTCTTATTTTCCTATTTGTAGCATTAAGATAAACAATCTGGGATTTACACTGATGCATTAGCCTCTTATCAACATTTGACTTATAATTACTATATTACTACTAATAATACTTCTCTTTTACAGTTATCACGTCCATCATGAAAGTATCATGGCATATCTGATTCACCATAAGCCACTAACATGGAAGAGTAACAAACTTTTCAAATATCTCTAGTTGCCTTCTCCGGTAGACAAAGTTGTTTGTATATAGTGTTATAACTCATGGCTAGAGAAATCTGTGTTATATGGCTTGAGTATGTTTTGGCCTAAATTTCTAAACTTTTTTCCTATATATCTTTTCTAATTTTTTTGTATCTTTTCTCTATGATAAAAAAAATTCATAAATATAACCATTTCCAGTGTCTCTGATTCCCTGGAGGAAATTCGTAACCCTAGGGATGCTCTAAGGAAATGCGACTATCCCTCATAGCATTTGTATGGGCCCCTGCAAATAGGATTGGCATTATATGGTTAGTTGAAGTGTTTTCACTCATGTTTTTGGTGTTGCAACAACTACTGTTGCTTCTTTGCTGCTGAGATAAAAGACAATATTCAAGAATGGGAGATTATAAGTCTCAGTGTGAATATAAGCAGGACATGGAACAAATTACTCACAGAAAATACATTTTAGTAAATGAAAATTTAACAATTTGAACACTGAAAGTCTAAATGATATTCTATAGTTTTCAAAGTAAGGTAACCTTGGTAGATACAAGTACTTAGTGGAATATTGTTTTGCTAGAAATAAGGTCATATAGTATGAAGGGTGTTCTTTTCCAGATATTAATATATTAATCTCATATTAATCATAGAAATTACATTTCCTGTCACTCATCCTTAAATAATTAATCTTAGTTTATTTAATTAAAATGAAATTCATGGATACTAATGCTCGGACATTTGGTTAAAAATTGTTATGACAGACATTAATTACAAAAAGAACCTTTAATATTCATCTAAACATAATATAGGTAAATTTAATAATTTAATACTGTTATAACTTCTTCATGAGTTTATAGTACAGATATATTAATCATTTTAAAAGTCTTTAATATCAATCATTAGTCAAATTTAACAATGTCATCTAATGAAATGATGGGTAGATTAAAATAGCATAAATATATAGCTCTTTACTATATTCATTAATACTATACTATACATTGGTTATATTATAAAAATGACTCATTTAGATATGTTTTTAAAAATCCCAACAAAATTTAAAGCTTGATGTAGTTTTATATAAGAAATCTACATCACTTACTCATAGATGTAAAGATTTTGAAAAAAGTCATACGTTTAATAAAATACTTAAGAAATTATAATGTATAATTTTATTTGAGAAATTTTCTGGGCTAAGCTAACATTGTCTTCATCACAAGGTCCCAAGAGAAGAATAGAGATCACTGCCTTTACAAGTAGTACCTAGAAGAGAAGTTAGACCTGGTGGCACCCATTATTTTAATGATTTTTTTTTAAAACTAGTTTATTCCAAATCTCAAGGGCATACACGAAAGCTTAATTTTCTAGTGGAACATTTTAGAAGTTAAAATATGTCTATATAGAGTTTCCTAAAATTCAACTAATTAATTAATTAATCTAATATTGGAAATGGTATTTTAATTTATACTTTATTTAACTATTTTGTTGTCAATGATGTAATGTATTCTAATATATACCCCCCAAGTGGACACACATGCACACACACACACACACACACACACACAGAGATGTATGCATGTTTGTATGTATGTATGTATGTATGTATGTATGTATGTATATATGTATATTGGTACTGTTTTTAGACAGGACATTATTGTAGATCAAAGGGTTTGTAGCTGTGTTGGTATCTATATTTCTCCTTTTGTAGACTCTAGCCTGTTAGATTATTGCTAAACTTCTTCATGTACATTGAAGTATTATGTTTAGCAAGAAGATCTTAGGATCTTGTAATATATATATACATATATATACACATATACATATATGTGTATGTATATATATATATATATACATACATAAATATACCCCTCACCATATATATACCTCATTTAAGTATGTATAATATATAATCCTTTTTACATAAACATTTTTACCTACTGCTAAAATAATTTAGTAATTAGGATATGACTGAGTAGTACCATAGCTGAGAGACAGAGTACTCATTTCATTTTGCAAATTTCATGTTTTGGTATTTTCTGATTTACCTGGGAGCTTGGCCAATGTGGTGGGTTTATATTAATAAGTTTTATAAGTAAGCTTCATCTAAAGTTAACAGACCAGACGTAAACATGATATCTTTATTCTATTTTATAGTTCTACTCATTCATGTTTTGCTAATATAATAGTTATGGAAAAATTAATATAATTAACTTCAAAGTATTTAATAAAATAACTGTTATGACCAACGACCACAGAACATACTAGGGAATCTCATAAAAACAAAAACCTGGGAGCCATAATATAGAAGCAAATGACCTGCAGGGTAATAAAAAAGGAGAAAAAGCATAAGTAGATAGATAGATAGATAGATAGATAGATAGATAGATAGATAGATAG
>JADRCD010235744.1:0-10633 GCA_019843815.1 Montemys delectorum
TTTTTTTTTTTCAAATTTTTAATTATCTCCAAATTCAATTCTGAGCCTTTGGTTACTATTTTATAGACATCAATAGATTCACATTTTGCCCAAGATGTAGGCCTATCAAATATTTTTATGCTGACATCAGTTGCCTCCTGACAGCTCCAAGATCAGAAATAACAAGCAGTCACTGTCAGCAGTCCTAAATCATGCCCAAGGGCCTCCATTGCACCAGACAGCAGCAGCGTGTTACTGCTAAGGAAATGTCAGTCCAGTCAAAATGTGGCAGGGTTGTCAAGTCCCCTGTTGACTCTGTCCAGTGCAGCTAACACACCATAAGGGAGCATCCATAAAGATGTTGTTATTTTGCCCCAACCCTCAAGCATAACAACAAAAGTAGCTCACAGGGTTCAATAGGTTGTGTGACTTACTCCATCACAGAGATTCCTGACTCCAATAGACAGAGGCATTTTCTCTTCTTTGTGTCTGGCCATGATTGAGGATCAGAGAATGCCTGTTGACCTTCCGAGTGCTCTACGGATTTCTATAGGAACATAGGTCATTTGATAGGATAACTGACTGCAAGCTATATTCAAGAAGCAGTGCATGCTAACACCTTTTGTAAACACACTTGATTACACAGGTGTGATTCTCCTTTACATCACACCTGAACCTGAATACTCTTCCTCTCAGCCATGACTCTGATGATCTGATTCCCATCACAAACCCAACAGTTTTGCTGTGCCATATATTGCTTGCTTTTGATTTGATGCCTTAATGCCTTGGTCGAATCTGGTATTCTCCATCTTTTGGGTTTGTTTTGTTTTGTTTTGTTTGTTTTTCACTTGGGAAAAGGAAATCTCAGCTTACAAACTCCTCCAACAGAGTGGCCTGCTGGTAAGTCTGTGGGACATTTTATTTTTTTATTAATGATTGATAATTGATATCCTAGGGCCCAGCTTACAAGAGTGGAACCACTCTTGAGAAGAGTGGATGTGAAAGGACTTCTGTTTCAACTTTTTGAAGAGCTAGCTTACTTCTGAGCTCTCAACCATACAAGTACACACACACACACACACACACACACACACACACACACACACACACGGGGGGGGGACAGAGATACAGAGACACAGACACAGAGACAGAGACAGAGAATCAAATAAAACATGTCATCAGTTGTCAGTCAATTAAGGGCTTCAATCCATAGTATTGTGCAATCACCAAAGGAAGTTCCACCCTTTAAGCTCATGCCTGGACATACTTCTTCATTGTATCATAGCACTCAGATGATTCCTGTGCTGACACTGATAGACAGCACTTGTGCCTTTCTCCTGAAGCCAGTATTGGAATTAGGACTCGAGTATGTAGTCTAAAATGTCTCATTAATCTCAAATCTCATTTCAGAAAAAAATATGAGTCTCTCACACCCTGTTCACACACCAGTCTCTAAGGAAAACGTACAGCTGTGCTATAAATCAACATAAATATATAGTAACAGAAATGAACATATGGATTATATTTCCCTGAAATTACACATGGTTATAAAAATTGACCTAAAAAAAAGCAGGACTTGGAAAAACATGTTTGGGATTTGATCGAACAAAAATATTTTAAAGTATCTCAAGCTGTTTGGCAAACCTTAAGAAATACGAAGTGATTCCTAAGCCTGCTCAGTACTTTGTCAGTTACATGAGCTTTCCTAAGAATGAAATTGTGAGTGAGTGAGTGTGTGTGTGTGTGTGTGTGTGTGTGTGTGTGAAAAGAAACTGTAAATCTTTACTGCTTTATCTCTGTAAACTAATAGAGTTTAAAAGCACATACTTCATGGAATTAAGTAAGGCTAACATAATTTAGCAATAAGGTTCTTAATCAAATGGCACTATGTTTTTTTCTGAACAAAGTAATCACTTCTAATAAATATTTTTGAAAAAGTCAAATATACAATGAGAATGTGGTATTGTACTAATCTGGAGTGTTGCTCTGTGTTTTGCCTGAAGAGCCTGAGAAAGCAATGGCTGAGATAGACTTCATTTCCCCTTGGGAGAGCAGATGTCAAAAGCCAGCATCCTGGCGTGGCCAAGGGAGAAATATTCTTCTGCTCATGCTTATAGTTTTGAATAGCTAGAGACGCTGGAGCCCGTGACTGTAGCGAGTACATGGGAAGGGAAACCCTGAGTGACTTCCAGAGCAGGGAATATACTTAAGGACACAAGTAATAAAATGCTATTTGATATAAATAGCTCTCCTTGTATAACTACAGCTATAAATACATGTTTTCTACCAAAAAATACTTATATAAGCATTAGGCATACTTTATATATCAACTATGTGTTACACCTTTACATTGATTACTAGATGTGACCTATAATAAACATATTTGAGAGTCTACAGTATCCAAATTTAAAAATACCTGAAATGTGCATTTAATACAGTCAATCTGTAGAGAGACACATGTTGAATTATCTTGCTTATGAATGTAATCTAAAGTAGTCCCCTTCCCAGGGTGGAGGAGGGGAGGGGAGCGAGAAAACAGAGAACTTTGCTCATGTGTAAAAACTTTAGTTACATAAAAGATAAATTCTAAATGTTCTATGGCATAGAAAGATTACTGTAGTTAATAACATTGTATTACATCTTTTAAAACATTTAAAAGATTTTAATCTTACAACAAAGAACTGATCATTGATAAAATAGGTACTATGAACTTTGACTTGATCTTTTTATGCTACTTGAATGCATTATATCCTCCATAAAGCATGCAATTATTATTTATCAACTAATATGAAAAAAGTAAAAATATTTCTTCCTTCGTAATTAAAAAATACTAACTTAAATGTTTATTTTTTAAAATTATGTGTATGTGTATAAGCTTGTATTGAAGTGTTATATGCATGCTCTGTGCCCACAGTGGACAGAAGGGGTTGTCAGATACCCTGGAACTAGAATTACAAATAGGTATGATTTACCATGTGTGTGCTGAGAACAGGATCCTTGTGCTTTAAAAACTGAAAAGCGCTTTTAACCACTGAGCCATCTCTGGCATCTCCTTTCATCGTGTGTGTGTGTGTGTGTGTGTGTGTGTGTGTGTGTTTGTATGTGTGATATTTTTTAAACTATGATGGGTCAATATACTGATTCTGTGCTTGTTCTTGGAGTTCCATGATTCACTCCAGTTATTATAACATAAAATTTAGATGCACATACTCACATACAAACATACATACACACTTAGTGGAAGCCTAAAAAATACAGCTTTCAATCTATAAGGGAAGTGCTGTTTTCAACCACTAGAGGCAAGCTACTTTCAAATTCAACAAAGAAGAAAAGTCTTCAGGTTTATGATTCTGGTCATCTCTCTTGTCCTGATGATATCTGGTCTACATGCTAGTCAAACTCCTCCATGAACAATGAATATAATGACAACATTTAATTAAACAAGAACCCTCTTTTTTCCTTAAGAGCTGCAAACAAAGACTTCCCCTATAACTGGCAGCTGTAATTTGTGTCCCTCTAGAGGCAGATGAAAATCTATAAATTGCCTTGAGAACAGAGATCAAGAGGCAAAAACAGAAGCCATGCACCAAAGTGCAGTCTTATCCCTTTACCATCTGTCACAATTGCTATCATTCCCCAAAGGCCATGTTTAAAATTGAGACAAGAGTGAACCACTGAGAACTTGAAAGAGGGTAAGAGTTCTGGATTACACTGAAATATTAAAACTCGACTATTTGGGCTCTAGAGGTCAAGGTGGAGAAGATCTTCAGAATAAGCATGTGATATGATTAGAGAGGAAAAAGTGGAGAATGAATTTGAAATATGTCTGTGGACATAAGTTTTATAGAAGCTGGTAACATGTATTGAAGTGTATTGCCTTGTGTTGTGAAGTTAAAACCACAAACAGACTTTTAAGAATTATTATACTATCAGTTATGAAGTAAATCATTGGCCTGTGATAGCTCTTAGGACTTAGCATTTATAATTATAGAGTTAATAACTGTATATCTTGGACATTGTGCTTAAGCAGTTTATTTTTTTCCTGTATTATTTAACTTAGTACTTGATCTTCTGAAGTAGTTGTAACCATTTTTTTTTAAAGTGGAGAATTGTCAGTTTTAAGTATATTGACTACTTTTCTCAAATGAAGGGGTGCAGTTTGAATCTAATGTAGTTTTATACTCACTAATTATTTTTCTTATTTACCTTAAAGGTAAGATCTCATTTTGGAGTATACTCTGCACTGGGACTTATTATATATCCCAGCTGAACTCATGGTAATTCTTCTGCCTCAGGCTCCTGAAAACAAGAGATTCAGGCATGAACATCCAGGATCAAGCTTTAGTTTTACATTAGAATGTACAATTTTAACATGTTGGTCTGATGGCTACAATTCTGGTGTGTTAATAAAATAAAAAATATATATAAATAAGCAAATTCTTTACCTGTAAAATATAAATAATTGTGAGATTGTCCTTTTAGGTGGATTTGGTTGATATCTCTATTCTTTTTATATTTCCTTTTTATCAACCAAACCTAGAGTGAGCATATATGGTAAAATAGGCCACAAACTACAGGGCACAGCATTCCACTACATATGGAGCCTTGTGGCAAAACATCAAACAAAAAATTACAAACTGGAAATATGTTTTTTTATTTAAGAGGGAACAAAATAGCAGCTCCACTCTCGCTCCTTTATCCACTCCTCTTCCCTCTCCCTCTGTCTATTTGGTGTGTGTGTGTGTGTGTGTGTGTGTGTGTACATGTGCCTAAGAACATGTGTTTGTGTGGGTTCTACATACACACATGCCTGAATACAAAGGCCAGGGGAAGTTATCAGGTGTCCTACTCCATAACCATCTGTTTCATTGTTTTGAAACATGGCTTCTCACTGAACCTTGAGTTTTTTGTTTTCTCAGCTTGCCTGGGTCAAGAAAGACTCACCAGTCTTGCTGTCTCAGTGCCCCCTGCACAGCGTCACAGTTACAGTTGTGCAAGTCTACATTCAGACTTGCATTGACATGCATGCCAGGGGTCTAAACTAAGGGTCCTATACTCACAAAGCCAGTGCTTTTATCTACTGAGCCATCTCCCCAGCTTCATACTTTACTTTTATCTTTCCTATTATCTTATGAATAAGATACTGTCTAAACATTCTTAAAAACATGGAGGCAATTACGAAAGGAATGGCAAGGAAAACATTGTAAACTCTGAATATATAAATCTATAATCTGTATATGAGATTTGCTAGATGTGGATAGAATCTCTAATTGATACTAATTCTGTGGTATAAAATGTATTTGAAGGGACTTGAGAATACAAATTCAATGCCAAGGTTAGCTCTAAGTTTTACTATTTTATTTGATTAAGCATCTAAAAGATAAGAGGAAATGTACAAATCAACTTCACAACTTTTACTCTTTTGTCCTCTTTAGTCCAGCACTATAAAATTTAATTAAGTGAAGCCCGGGGTTGTTGGAATTCTCCCCAGAATGCTACCCTACCCGTAGACCCTGCCATTCAAATACCTGAGAAGCCTGATCAGATAAACCAATGGAGTCAGAATTACAAAGTTTAATTTCCATTGAAAATCATGTTCTGGTTTAGAGACAGCCAGGCTCACCCCATTTCTCTGCATGCAGTTATGTTGACAGCAGTCTGTAAATAAGGCCTTTGTGTGCTCAACATTCATTTTCTTAGTTTAGGAATGGTTGATTTGGTTTACTCCATTCTACACAAGGAAACACTGAGTGAACTTTAGGAATCACACTAACCCACCCTAGAATGCCTCTTCTATTCTACACTGTATTATCATTATTCAGAATAACCAGAAAAATCCAAACCATTAAATTGGCCAACCTGATGAATATAAAGTTTCCAAGTTGATTCATTTAAAAATTTTTGCAAGAGATAAAAAAACAGTACTGATATTTAATAAAAAAATATACTCCTACATTGGCTTGTTTTTAGTAAAACAAACCACAGGCACATTCCTTACAGCTGTGTTATGCAATAGCCTTCCTCCCAAAGTGTAAAAAACAAGGTGGAGAAAGTCTTTTCTATTTCTGTCCTTCTACCCTTAGTAGCTTCATGTATGATGGCTTGAGACCACATTTTGAGACCACCTCCAGATCCATCCATTTTCCTAAGAATTTCATAAATTCATTGTTTTTAATAGCTGAGTAGTACTCCATTGTGTAGATGTACCACACTTTCTGTATCCATTCCTCTGTTGAGGGACATCTGGGTTGTTTCCAGTTTCTAGCGATTATTAATAAAGAACATGGTGGAGCATGTGTCCTTATTACATGATGGAGCATCTTGTGGGTATATGCCCAGGAGTGGTATGGCTGGGTTTTTAATGTGAAAGAGATTTTTTTTTAAATTTCTTATCAAGTCTGTGATTCCAGGATTGTGTGGTTTAGTGTCTATCTATCCATTCTAAGTCTTGTAAAATGACAGGCAGAAGGGTGCATCTTTCCATCTCTAAGAATCATCAGAAAAATCTCCCCAAACTCCTTCCTGTCAGGGTCCAATGTGTTAAGCCTTATTCCTGTTGAGTTGGTGAATAATTACTAAACTAGGCTACTAACTATATATTCACCAGTGTATATTTTGACCAACGGTAAAACATCTTGAGGCAAAAATACATCAATACAACATGAAAGTGAGCTCTGTTTAAAAGAAATGGGGACGATGATAGGTGCCATTTTTAAAAGGTCAGTATATAAATTACAGGACCAAATCATTATATCCAATAAGCCAGGTAGGAAAGACATATCTATGCTTGGACCTTCATTCATAGTTGTCAACTTTATAATCATCACCAATACTGAATAACTGTGGTTGCCCCTCCTTGAAGCATTGCTATGTCAAATGTGGCCTTTGGATTTTCAGTGGTCAGGAGATTTGTAGTACCCTGTGTGCTTTGAGATATTGTCTGTTTCAGTGAATGTATTTCCTCTTGCCTATGCATGGGCATGAGCTGCCATGGAGCAGAGATAGCAGTGGTGGCCCATAGAATAACTAGCCAAGAGTCACAATAACTAAGCAAAGCAAGACAGGGGGTTTGTAATGGGAGGTTAACACTTTCTCATAGAAGGAGTGAGGAACAGTCTCTTTCGGATTCCTTATACTCCTTTCTCCATCAGGTGCTTCTGGACTTGGGGTGCTAGAGTAGATAGGAGGTAGAGGGTGGACTTAAGATGGGACTGCAGAGTTGCAGCTTTCCTGCCTCATCAAAGGTAAGTGGCACAACCCTTAAAGTAACTCCAACGAACTTACTGGTTCATTGAGGTAGATGGACATTAATAAAGTCATTTCTTTGATCTGTCCATGTTCATCTTTGTAAATTAGTGTTTTTTTCATATATCCACAGAAAAGGTAATATAATAATATGCCCAGTGCTATCACAGGTTCATAGATTTATGTCGATGTGCCAGCCTCTGATCTCTCCTCTCTCTCTGTTACTATCCTTAGATTGATGTTCCTTCAGGTTAGATTTCAGACAAAAGTCCTTCCTCATGACACAACGATACTTTGGTATGATGGCAGTAGGTCTAGAGTCTATAAACAGATCATCATTTTTCTTTATTTTTAAGCCTAAAAATCTAGCAAACCCTGAAATAGTATACAGGCAGTATCTACGCCAGTGGTTCTTAACCTTCCCAATGCTATCACCTCTTAATACAGCTCCTCATGAACTAGTGATCCACAACCATAAAATTAGTTTTATTGCTATGTTATAACTATAATTTTGGCACTGTTGTGATTTGTAATGTAAATATCTGATGAAGGATCTCTGATCAGCAACCTCAAAGGGGTCAAGACCCACACCTGAGAACCACTGCTAAGCCAAAACTGTTGATGGAATAAAACTTTGTTCTTGAAGTAACGAATACATGTTACATCCACTTGTCATTTTTTTGTGTGTGTGTTTCTTTGGCCTTTATAGGATGGAAGGTGGAATAGATCTCATCATTTTCCCAGAAGAGCCACTTTCTCCTTTGACTAACAGCTGTTGGTTTCAATTAGATACTTTTCATTTTCAGATGAAGATAAGCCTTGTACTGTCAGCGGTGAAATTAAGCATGACTCTGAAAGCCATTGGGCAAGGTGGATGAATGTCAGAGATTTATAGATTTGATGATAATTAAGATTTCTGAATTCAAAACAATGTGTGTACTGACTGATTTAAATGAGTAAATTTGAGTCTGTTGTGCATTTTTTTTTTTTTTTTTTATGGAAGCGTGAAATGGGGGAAAGGAGCATTTGTTTCTGTTTCTTCAATGTAGACATTATTTTTTATTCTCTAACTTTCCAAAACCGATGCTTGTTTCACTAAAGATTGTGAAGGTTTAAGCTAAGAAAATATGCAATCATTTAAATTCTCAGCTTGGACAAGAAATTTATATTCTTTTATGGTCAGAGAAGTAAACAAAATGATGAATTATCCGACTGTTTAAGTCATACTCATTCAAAAACCTTAGACAAATTTCTGCTACACTTTGCAAGATATTACTAAATCTATATTTGTATAGCAAAAACAAACAAGCAAAAAACTCACAAAACAAACAAACAACTCTAATATTTTTCTTTTTTTCCTGGGCTAGAGGCAAGGACTAAAGTTTCCCCCTATCCAAAGGCATCTATAGACTTGTATTTACATCTATATAGGTAAAGTTCATCATTTGTAACACGTGTAGGTAGAAGAGGCTACATGATAGAGATAAAAACATAGTTGAGCCAATGATTGTTTAAAAATATAATGTGCCTATGAGATAACAAAATGTTTAATAAATATAACATTCCATCCTGAGATTTTTCTTGTTGAGTGATGAAAATTGTTTCTAAAAAGCTGGAGTGTACCTTCTTTTCCTTTACGTGAATAATTGCCCAAGAAAGAATAGACATTTGCAAACTCTAACAATTTTCTCATCATAAGTTATGACAATGGAAGTAAGAGATAGTTGTTTGTAGCAATTAACTGTAAAAGCAAAATAGTTTGTGGTCAAAGTACAGTCTGTCCTATCATCAAACAGAACATGACCTCTGACGAGTTGAGATGTTAAATGGTTTTGTTGTAGTAAAATGCAAGAAGTCCCAATTCCTGTAGTCAATAATGATGACCATGTTGTTTGCTCTGTGGTAGTTTTTATTGAGTACCACAAGCATTTTATGAATGATAATTGACCAAATACCTTTATATTGTTGGAAGTTTAATCTTAAGAGCAATCATTATCTCTACTCCCCACCCTACCCCCATGGGAATGGTAAGGAGTAGGCATCCAGCTGTGTGGATCTCATTGGCACTGTACAGTTCTGATTTGCCCAGAACTGACAGTTATTCATCCTCCTTTTCCAGTTGTCTAAGTACTGGAATTAGAGTTGTCAGCCAACACATCTATTAATTATGATCTTAGCTGATATCATAGATGAGTTAAGAGCAAACAGTAGAACCCAATTTACTTAGCCACATATATTTCTCTTTGGTTCTAATAAAGATACCATTGTATAAAAGCTAGATTATTGTTTGTGAATTAACTAATCATTTCAAAGTGATGATCAAAGTTAGTACCCAAGTAGTAATGTCTCTGGGCTAATTCTCTGTCTGAACAGTAGCGTTTGAAATACCAGACATGTCAGATTGGTGTTGCCTTTGTCCTACCCAAAAGACAATCTTACAAATAGTAATTGTATTAATCATAAATCAGTAAATCAATGAATATACATATTGGGATGGATCATTCATAATGCCTATTGATTTTTTAATGCATCTTAAATTTTGTTTTGATTAAATAAATTAAATGAGTCAGAGAATGAATTTAAGTCTATCCATAAAAGTTTCATAATAAAATGTATAGAGAATTGCTTCTACTATGACATTTCAGTTCATTCATCAGAAGACATCTGATTAGTCATGAGTGCTTCTATTACATTAGCCTCTTCAGTCATGATAGAAACTACACAGACCCAATCCATTACGGGTGGGGCTTTCTATTTTTTCCACTTCCCTTGGAGCTCACCATGACTAAGAACATTGAATCTCTTATTTAAATGGGATATTGTGTTGGTAAATCTAGTTCATAACTTATTATTTATCCAAAGTGATTGGTTAACTATTTTGAAACACAGAACCTACCTCTTTTGTGAAATAAGACATTATATACTTATATAATGTTGAAATTTTAGGACATATATATAGATATATATGAATAAATTCATAATTATTGAACCATTTGAACATTAATATTATAATGAATTTTATTTAATTCATAATTTAGTATTACTTTTCTATAGAGCAAGGCTATAATTTAGAGGTAAATCAGACTCATGAGAAATCTCTTATATTCTCTCTAGATATTTCATATTCTAAATAGAAGGAGGCTTTTTTTCAGTTTTTCATGTTACCACAGGCTCATAATGTTTGACCTAAAGAGAGTTTGTTTTAAATCTGGTATTTGTTTTTGTTTATTTTGTTTGTTGTTGTTACTTTTCCTTCTTTTCCCCCTCCTTTCTTCCTTCCTTCTTTCCTTCCTTCCTTCCTTCCTTCCTTCCTCCCTCCTTCTTTCTTCCTTCCTTCCTTCCTTCCTTCCTTCCTTCCTTTCTTTCTTTCTTTCTTTCTTTCTTTCTTTCTTTCTTTCTTTCTTTCTTT
>JADRCD010235744.1:10643-25307 GCA_019843815.1 Montemys delectorum
TTTCTTTCTTTCTTTCTTTCTTTCTTTCTTTCTTTCTTTCTTTCTTTTTCTTCTTCCTTCTTTCCCCCCTCTCTCTCCCTCTCCCTCTCCTTCTCCTTCTCCCTCTCTCTCTCTCTCTCCCTCTCCCTCTCCCTTTCCTTCTCCCTCTCCCTCTCTCTGCCTCTCCCTCTCTCTCTCTTTCTTTGTTTTTCTTTCCCATTGTTGTGGAACAAATTCAAGGTCTTGCATGAAGTAAAAGTTCTCAGGTTATACATTTTGATTTAGTGTCACTAATGTTAGAATACACCTTCCTAAAGGCATATTGATTAATTAGTCTTAGAAGGACTTGAAGTTTGACTTCATATGGACATCAAATTAGGTGTGTGATCCACTGAGACAATTTAAGGTAAGGAAAAATCTCCATATCTCAGTGACTTGAAATGTAAGAAAAGCTACTTTCCCTAAATGAAGAATATCTCAATATCCAATATTTAGAATAGTACTAACTAGTATTTAGAAGACAATTTGAAATTTTAAGAACTAGTAATTAGCCAGGCGGTGGTGGCACATGCCTTTAATCCCAGCACTTGGGAGGCAGAGGCAGGCGGATTTCTGAGTTCGAGGCCAGCCTGATCTACAGAGTGAGTTCCAGGACAGCCAGGGCAACACAGAGAAACCCTATCTTGAAAAACCAAATAATTAAATAAATAAATAAATAAATAAAATTAAAAAATAAAAATAAATAAAAAAAAGAACTAATGATAAAATTTAACCTCTTCATTTTCATATAATCAAAACCTGTCAGGTCATGTTTGCTGCTGTTGAACTTGTTGGTGCTAGCCTTTTATCACTCCAGTGGCTCCTGCTGAGTGACAGGCAGTCTCTCAGTGAGCATGAAGGCACATTACAGTGTGGAGAAGTTCTTTTCTGAAATCTAGATTAAATCACAAACAGAGAGTAAAAAACTCAAAAAGGCAACTAAGAAAAGAAACTTCCCTCCCCATTTTCTTCTAATCTATACCACATTTTGCCTTTAGTAAGGACTCCATAAATTTGTTCTGAGAACGAATAAATAGGTACAGCAATTGCCTTCATGTGAATAACGAATATGTAAATGTATGAATCAATACTTGTAAGCCTTCCTGAGAGCATGCGTGAAAGTCATATGGAAGACAATTACATTTTGGTGTTTTGTACCAGGTCTAGCACTAAATTGTTGTTACTTGGTCAAAAAAACAAAACAAAACAAAACCCCCAAACATTATCATATTTCATACATAGTATATCATTGTATAGATAATGTCTTTCTTTTGGATGAAGGTCTAGTGGTCTACGTGCCGTTTTGTTTACTAGCGTTCCGTATGGTGAGGTGATTTTTATAAGAGAAGATCTAGAAGAATATGGTCTACTGGTGAATCTACAGCTGAATTTTTTCTTACTACGTTACCAATCATACTTTACCTCCTTAATCTCATATCTATAGTATATACATATATACATATATACATTACACAAATGGATATCATGAAATACTAAATACATAAAACATTATTCAATTCAATTTACGTTAGAGTAAAATTAAAAACTAATTTCTAAAATGACTTTGTTTACTCTCCATTTTTATATGACACATGGGTTTGTATTGTTAGCATGTAAGTAAAAGAATGAGATAGAATATCCTGATTATTTTTTTCAACCAAAAGCCACTTCTACACCTTGTGAATCCAATTTTACTTCAACTAATTAAAAACATCGCTGATATTAAATATGTGCCTACAAAATCACCACAAGCAAAAAGCCACATTCATACACATGTACACACACACACACACATATACATAAATACATACACACACACGTGTGTGCACACACACATACATATACACACATACATACACACACACACAAACACACACATACATGCACACACACCCACACATACACACCCACATACATACATACATACATACATACACACACATACACACACACATACAGATACACACATATGTACACACACATACACACCCACACACCCACACATACACACCCACATACATACATACACACACATACACACACACACACATACATATATATACACACACACACATCCTCATGCAGATGTTCATATTTCATATGACAGACATTGCAAAGCTTCAATCTTTGTATATGATTTTAACATAAAAGCATTATTAATGATCTTTAAAACACAAAGTAGAATGTTGACTTTGTTGTCGTTCTTTTTATTTCCTCTAATTTTGTTTCAGTTTTTGAACATTTGGCAAAAGATACAAGAGGGGTTAAACTTGGATCACAAACATTATTCTATAAGCTGAAAAGTTTTCTTTATCAGCTTTAAGGGAACATTTTCCATAAGAACATGGGCAGAATCTCATATTTCAGTGTACGAGTGGAAGATACAAGGAAAGACAGACAATATCTCATCCTCATCTAGTTCACTCTTATATCTGTTTTATATCCCACCTTTGAATAGCATCTCCAGTTCTTTTTTTGTTTTTTTTATCTTGTTATTTTATTAGATATTTTATCTATTTACATTTCAAATGATATCCCCTTTCTTGGTTTCCCCTCCAAAAAAAAAAAAAAAAAAAACCTATTCTCTCCCTCCTCCCCCTGCTCACCAACCTACCCTCTCCTGCTTCCTGGTCCTGGCATTCTCCAGTTCTTTCAGCTTATGTGATGGCTGTGCATAGCATATTCTAGGACCTAGTGTGTAGGGAACCTACAACACTATAGTCTCACACTAACCTGTGCCCCTCTCCCAGAGTGATTTAGCAGGAAATCAAGTAAAGAGTGCTACCAAAAGAACAATAGAAATCTCTTCCTTTACCTTTACAATAAATGTACCGCATTTTAAATATCCACATTAGCAGTGTGGTTTCTTAAAACGTGAACAACATAAGGTGGTTTATGTTTCACAAATATTTAAAAATATGGTTTAAAATTATGCTAATATAAAAATAATACGAAAGTGTAGTCATCTATTCTTATTGAACAACTTTAAAAATGTCAATGTGCTTAGACATTAACTCGTTGCTGAAGACAGCCTGCCAATAAACTACTGAAGGGTCAGAGATCTGGAAATGGAGACCCTTAAGCAGCAGTTACAGCATCTGAGAAAATAATGTAATATATAGAACTCCATGTAATCACTGGGGTGTGGAAACCTGCCACTTTACACATGCATTTAACCTGAAGGACAGTTTACCTGTGTATCTTCTTTGTGGGTGACACATTATAACCCAATTTCCCCCTCTCAAGGAGCAGTCTTCTAAGCAACACAAACTGAATTTATCAAACTGCTATTCGACAAGAAAGCATCAGATATTCTGAAGCAAATAAAGTGAAAATGGTTCTTCCAATTTAAGGCCCATAAAACACTTATTAAAGATAAAAGCCGGTTATTTAGCCGTATTGGACTTGGTGAGTTCCAGTATATTCAACAGAATGAAATAGAAATTTTAGTGATGGGAAATCATCCTCCTCCCCTCTTCACGGTATAATAACCTTTTAAATCTTGTTTGACATTTGTGAGTAGAACGAGATAGCACCTCTGGAATGTCTATGTGGTAATGTGTGTGTGTGTGTGTGTGTGTGTGTGTGTGTTGTATGTGTGTGTATGTGCATGTGTGTGTATGTATGTGTGTATTTAAGTGTGTATGTGTGTATTTATGTGTGTGTTTATATATGTGTGTATGGGTGTGTTTATGTGTTTGTATGTGTGTGTATGTGTGTGTGTATGTATGTGTGTATTTATGTGTGTGCTTATGTGTTTGTATGTGTGTGTATGTGTGTGTGTTTGTGTGTGTATGTATGTGTGTATTTATGTGTGTGTTTATGTGTTTGTATGTGTGTGTATGTGTGTGTGTTTGTGTGTGTGTATGTATGTGTGTATTTATGTGTGTGTTTATGTGTTTGTATGTGTGTGTGTTTGTGTGTGTGTATGTGTTTGTGTGTTTATTCATGATATATATCCCTTTCTGGAGAAGAAATATCACTGCTATATCTAACTGCTCTCACTTCACAACCCTGGCAGGATCCCAGGAGACTTATTTGGCTCTGCCTTTCCCAAGTCACTGGTTGCTAATGTTCCTTATTAAGATGAAATCAGAAATGTGCCTTGAGGCAGTGGCCACTGGACTTGAGGTACTACCACCAGCCAACCTTCTGCTGGGACGTATTGTTCTCACTATTAAATATACACATGGATTGTATAAAGCAGGTTCTTTGTGCTTCAGAATACCAAAATGATAGCTATGTTTGCTTGGCTCCAATTGCTAATCTGACAGGCTCCATCTGGTGAGCAGGACCTTTATCTTCTCATCACCTGGACTCTCTCTGGAAAGTGGACACTGGTGGCATATGTCTGTGAGCAGCTTTTGTGCTTAATAAAGTAGAATTTGTATACATAGAAACTTTGGTGACACCAAACAACTGGCTTTCCTGATGTCCTATTAAAACTGTGCTATGAAATCCATTTTCTGTTTCTTAGAATCAAAGCCCCATGTTAAAACTTCTTACAAAAAGACAGTCAAAATTGAGTTCTTAGACAATTATTGAGAATGAAGTACCATGTTAGTGACTGCAGACAAATGTCTGAAATGCCTACATATCTCTTAACACATCTTTGTGTGTCAGTGAGAAATTGTGTTTGTGTGTGCATCTGTGTGCATACACAGACAGAAAGACTTTACATGTGTATATGTAAACTTATATACACATTAATATATAGGGTGTACACACACACACACACACACACACACATACACACACACAATTTCTTGAGTGGGAGTGAAAATAGTGTCTCACCTTGTAGCTCAGTCTGTCTGGCCATTTTGCTATTTAACACAGACTGGCCAGAAACTCAAAATAATCATTTTGCCTCAGCTTGCTATGTGGTAGAAATACAGACATAAACTACTAACTATATGTATCTGCTTTGTATAAATGAATTAGGAATATTTCACATAAATAAGAAGTAAATATTTTTAACATGGTGATTATATATATGTATATATATTCATGAATATATATTCATATTTATGTATGTGTGTGCTATGTGTGTGCTAATTATCAGCATAAAAATTAATTAACAAGACCACTACTACTCATCTTAGAAAATATTGTGAGAAGGTACAACCTTTTAGTTATAAGATGTCTAATATGACTGCCCTTATAATTCAACCAATTTCTTACATCTCTCTCTTCACCATGTAAACAGTATAAAATCTAAAATTGTAGCCTATATAATAAGTTGTTATGGTAGTTTTTATGTAACATCAGCTTCATGAAAAGAATTTTATAAATATATATATATATTTGGGTGTAAACATAGAGTAAATTTCCCTCCAAAAAAAATATACATGAAATAAAAAAAAAAAAAACCAATGATTTATTGTGTAGCCCGTGCAAGTACATGCCCACCAATGCAAGGTGTGTCAGACGCCACAAAGGTGGTGATGCAGGGAGTTGTGAGCCATCTGATATTGGTGCTGCGATCTCATGAATAGAATGTGCTCTTAACTACTGAGCAATCTCTCCAGGTCCAAGATTGCTTAGTTTGCCTTTAACACTTTATGGAAGAAAAATCATGTAATGTTTTGTTTGTTTGTTTGTTTGTTTGTTTGTTTAGCATTCATTCAAGAAGTCATTTAATGAGTACTTCCAACAGGCAGTACAACCATTCAAGCAAAAAAACATTCCAGGAATTAAAATTTCCAGATTAAAATTGCATTAATTCAATGTAATCTCTAAAGCACCGAATCTACAAAGACCATGTCATGGAAGGATGATTGCATGTTCCTGTCTAGAAGTAAATATGCTTTTTAAAGGAGTCAGCCAGATGTGTCTTTGCATTTGTGGGACATTAGCTCTTATCAAACCCAATTAGATAAGGACTATAATTGTAAATGATTTCCTCTTTTAAGGAAAGAAATACAAGTGTGTGTGTGTGTGTGTGTGTGTGTGTGTGTGTGTGTGTGTGTGTGTTTTCTATTAGAAGCTGTTAAATTCTGTGAATAAAAAGGAAAACATCCCCTTCCTCACTCTCTACTTTACATACAACCTAAAGCCAACTTTATCCTATGAGATTTAAAGGCATCTGAGACTTGAACTGAGAAGTGGGAAATAAATGAGGAAATTTCCATGGCCGTTTTCTGGGTCATTCTCTCAATAAAAAGGTCATAGCTGGCTATTGATGCCACACCCCAAGTACACATTTCAGACATACTAATATATTCTTTTGCCTGTAATCATGAAGTGGATATATGATGCATTTTCCAATGGATACCTGAAAATATGGTTGATTGTAAAATGGCACACAATAATAGAATAAACCAGAACACAGTATAGCAGAGATTTCCATATTTGGTAGTATTGCCTAAATTTTGTTCCAAAATTCATTAAGTTTTAGACATTGATAGTCTAAAATGTAAGTTAAATAAACAGAACTGATTATACATACTTAGCTAGTGTGAGCCACAGTTAATTAGTCATGAATACTGAAATAAAAATATTCAAATCTGATGCTCACATAAACTCAGTAAAACAAAGTTAGGAAGTAGTCTAAAAATCACTAGTTGAACTATTAGAAGCACATTATTGGCTGAGCCCTGTTCTAAATAACTTGCATCAATTCAGCTTATTTTTAGTAATTTACATGATTAATTCAATTAATTTCTAAAATTATACTACAAAGGAGAGACTACTACTATACTCATTTTATTGATAAGTCAATTGGGAGAAGGGAAGGTCAAGTAACTTGCATGATGACGTGGACTATGCCACAAAATCGGGCATTTAACTCCTTAGGCATATATCAAATCAGCAGTTCAGGTCTCTACGGAAAGGACTATAATATTTCAAGGTTGGATCCTAAACAAAAAGGAATGTATCATTTTATTTGTTATTTGGAGAGCAAGCAGAGTGACTGAAGAGTATTTTCAACTGACTGCTATCTGTGTCAGAAATGAATGGCACATAATACTTATGTTTGTTTGTGCTTATCTGAATTCAATTATTCACATGTTTTTATAACAGAATATCATTAAACTTTTGATGAATGAATGAATTAAAAATTGAATAACCTGAATCTCTAAATAATAAGTTTTATATTGTTCTGTCATATGGGGAAACACATATGCATGCAATTATGGAAGTACTTTGATGCTTGTGAGTATACAAGTTGAAGAGGAGGCTTCAACTCTACACAAAGAACTCCTGAAAACCTAGTAACACAGGAAACAGAAGTGGTGGCCTTCCAAAGGGAGAAGAGCACACCAATTGTTTGTCCAGTGCTAAGTGATCAGCCCTGAAAACATACATACAAGTAGTATTATATTACATTTGAGAATATATGTATATATACAAATAGATATATGCATGAAATAACACATAACGGGAATGAGGCTAGGAATTTTGAAGAGATCAGGGAAGATTATATAGGAACATCTAGAAGGAAGAAAGGGAGGGGAGAAATGTTGTAAACAAATGACAATCTCCAAAATAAACAAAAAATTGTACTACTAAAAAAATCTATGTATTATTATAATTTAATTTTAAAACATTTCCCCCCAATAATCCCATTTTAGCCACATTTATCCCCTACTCTCCACTGTTGAGGGAACTGGTGAGTACACATTATTTGTAATGTTGAGATTTTAATAAAGAAAACTAAGACAAAGTGAATGAAAATTAATGTGATTTATTTCTAATGGAGCATCACAGAAACACATTTCACATGTCGATGGAAATAGCTCAGTTTATTTTATCACATTTTCCTATCCTCTTACCAGCAACACTATTCTTTTTCTTACAGCCTGTACTGTCTTCAATTTTGTAACACAACAGAGACCGAACTAAAATTTGCCAAAACAAATACAAAAATAACCTGTTCAAAAATTAGCATAGAGGACAGATGGGCAGGGCTCCTCCAGTCAGGCACTCTCCATTGTACTAAGGAAAGTTAGAAAATAACGTAAATGTGTCTCTAGGTTCATGTTTAACCATCACTTAGAACCTAAATTGTAAGCTACCATTGACTGTAATCATGTTAGCTATAAAAGCTAAATTAACTTTCTTAGATATATATTTTCTTAATAGACCAAAAGCCATACTAAATGAAAAATAGAAGTCTAGGTGTACTGTAGTTTGAACAAGTGCACCAATAAGTGTTGTTTTATTAAGTGTAAAATTTATTTAGCTTCATCCATGTTTTACAGTTGACTTGGGAGAGTTTGTGAAACCAAAATGGCTTCCTTTCTGTATATTCCCATGTTCTATGTATACAAGGCATGGCGTGTATTGCAAATTTGTATATTTTGAGGAAAAGATGAGGCATTGCTTTTTAAATATAAGGATGTGGTGACTATTCTGTATTATTTTTATGATTTGATGTTTCTTCACACACCCTTGTTCAGAAATCCTGAAACTTAGATTGGTATTTCCCTCTATACCTTCCATCTCCTCAGCAAAACTAGCCAGTAATTTCTCTGCTCTATCGTCCATCTTGGATCAAATCCTCATTCATAAGGCTTTTTTACCTAAGCCCTGTTTACAGTTAGTCTGCCCTTAGATTTTCGGCACTCATTTGTGTGTCATGCTAAATATTTTAAGCCAAGTATATTAGATTTAATATTTTAAGATACAAGAAGAACACATCTTCACTGTTTTCCTTTCAAACATATGTTATATCTAAACAGTAGTGATCCTGTCTATGTGGTCCTCTCTTGTCTTGTTTCTTTAATTACTTCTTTCATGTTATTTGCTGCACATAGTTGTCACAGAATATACAGGACACATCCTACTTGTCCCAGAAAAAAACTTGACTCCAGCAACCCAAACCTTCTCAAAGGATGCAGGTAACTTTCCCATCTACAGATAATGTGCAGTATTGAATCTTAATAGACTTCATTGCCCTTTTTGTAGTTAAACTTTCCTCATAATCATATGGTCATACTTTATGCCAAGTATATGTACTTTCATGGCAGAGTCTATTATTTATTACAGACTATTAAATATATTGAAACAGAGGAGGGAAGTGTCACAAAAAGGAGGGATATATAGCAATTTTCTCACCAGGAAAGGAATCTGAATGTTGAGTCTGAAATTCCAACAAAACGGTTCTGCCCAACTTTCTGCTGATGCCAGCTGCTGTTAAGCAACAGAGACTGTTATGGGACTTAGGTCAACGATGGATTCACAGCTACAATACTCCTCTTCACTGATTCCCATGACTGAGCTCTCCACCTCGTCACACCTGTACTCCAACCTCCTAGTGTCTTGTCCTGCTCTGCAGCATGATGCTCAAATGAGAAGACAGGATGCTGGTGAGTAAGAAAATCTCCATGATTTAGGTCTCAGCCTTAAATCATTTTCCTAGCTTGGCAAAACACTTTGCTTCAGTTTTCTTGTTGTTAAATTTGATGTTTGATTTGGATAATCTAGGGATCTCTCCAGCATAGAAATCAAATGGAAATGAAAACTGAGTCTGCTAACTTTTTACCTTCAGGAAAACTAGTTCTATGTCTGAGCCCTTGGAATTTCCATGGACTTCTACACCTAAAAGGCCTCATTTCCCTCTGGAATGCTTAGATGTTCCTAATAACATTCATTATTTGGTTGGGGAAGCTTTGCTGAATAATGACTTACTGCCTCCTTAGGTAGATTGTTCATTGGCAGACTCATTCATCTGCTATATGCTTTTCAAGTTCCTTGGCAGCCTTCCAATGCCTCTCCTCATTCTTGCGAAGCTCCATAACTGAATCTCTTCCTGGAACTGTCCATGTCTTCCAGGACATGTTCAGGTGTCCTCTTTTCTACCAATGTTCATGGTCTGCTTCCTTCCCTTTTTATTTTGTATAAACTTTTATTGAATTCTTCCTTTGTCTTCCCTGAAATGTTCAAACTTTGAGTGTTAACTGACATATACTATTAAAGAAGTGTTGAAAAGACAGAAGTGAAATATTCTATAGTCAGATACTAGATGGCAGATGATGCCAACACAAGATGAAAAAGAGGCACTATCTGTGACACACTTCCAAAAGAGGCATGACATTCATTCCATTGTTTTAAAACCCTCCTTCAGTAGACAGTTTCCATCAATGAGCTCTGCTTGTGTAAAACCCCTTCCTCCTCTGTGAAGTTGATACACTGAGCTTGCTCAATTAACATCCCATTCTTTGCAAAATCTAAGCAGATTGCCGTTTGATCCTAGGATCAATGTTCCCAAATTTAATGGCCTCCTAAGAGCTTTGCCCAGAAGATTAGTGATTATTAAGACTCTCCGGACATAAGAGCTACAAATCATGCTTCATTATCATCTCTAAACTGTCTATTCTTTAGCTTTGATAGTGCTATGCATAAACATGCGTAAATCATCATATGCAGTTGTGAAAAACCCATTGCACCTTGAGAGACTGAGAGGCCCAATGGTCCACAGGTCATTTATTTGATTGTATTAAAGAAACAAGCTGAATCTTTCACATGTCTACCAACACACTAGTAAATCCAGTGTCTATGTGGGAGGAGTGTTATTGAAGAATTGGGAGCTTGATCTACTCTTCATTTAGAGGCACATATAGGTCATCACATAAAAATATAGAAGAGAAGATAATGTTGTTTATATTTTATGTGAAAAAATGATCATGTGGGATATCATGTCCACTTAAAGCACTGAAAGGCTCCCGGGTATTATTCAGCAAATCCCCAAATCCATTCTAGGCCTCCTGGTACTTTGGTCTCACATTACACAGGCTTCTTCCCAGTGGAGACTAACCTTTAACCTTCAGATTTTGCCATGGTTTATTTCCCTGAAAATCTTTTCCCATCTGTCCATACTCATCCTATGACTTTTTCTCACCACTCTGAATAATAAAGTAATTGAGGGATGTTCTAAAGTTCTACAAAATGAGATACAGCTTGAGCCATTAACAGTAAAATTCTAGTGTTAAGATCCATGTGATTTAGGAAACAAACATGAAAACTCCGTTGTTAATTCTGATAGTAAAATACATGCATAGTCATTGTTCTATTCTCATAAGTCCACTTGTGTAAGTTTGTGAGATCCCACTGTGTACTGCACTAAATAGCTCCATATTGTGTGAAACAGTGGGGTTTTCAAGTGGTGCTTTGCCCTTGGAGTTTGCATTTACAAATATACTTTGACTCCATTTTCAGAGACCAGGATGCATGCAACCCCTAGGTAGATCCAGAAACTGCACCATAAGTCAAGGATTACCCATCCAGCACAGACTGATACATGACTTATCCCTGAAAGAGAAAGAGATCCATGTTCACACACGTTTGCTGGATTGAAGTGAAACTTGAGACACATGGGTGTATTACCACCACAGCAAATAAACCAAGAACTTATTGCCCATGCCAAAGCACAGAAAGTCTATACCTGCTTCAATAGACCCCACAGAGTGATAGGCACCTAACACTGGGATAGAAGGCCCAATATACACAAATGCCTGATATATATATGCATTAACATCCCGGGGCTCGTATTTGTTCCTTACTCTTGATGCAACCCACTCAACTTCTTATCTATCTATTAACCCATTTGTGCCTGACCCATCACTTTCTACTTCTGACCCACTTTAAACTCCGTACTCAGGTCAGCCTTTCACCTTGCAGATAAACACTTTAGCTTCCATCTCAACCTGATGCCAGTACATGTTCCAGCAGCAGATCTTTATAAGCACGGGTCCAGTTTATTACCAGCAATACAGGCTTTTTCTCAGACTACCTTTCAAACCTCTTGAGCTCTGCCATAGCTTTTCTCTCTAGTTTATGTTCATTCTATAACCATATATGTGCAGGTAGACTATAGATATTTTCATTGTGTGACATAACAGTTAATATAAACAACTAAGATCCAAATGGAAAAAAGAAAAAAAAATCTGACTTGGTCAGACAATCAATGTGAGTGATTTTTATGACAAATTGTTATCATCAAAACTACTAAACCTTGTGAATTTATTGTTATTCAATAAATTCTGACATTGAATAAAGATACAAACATGGTCATTGGTTTCTAGTATAGAGCACTTATTTTAGTTGAGAATTTTTTCTCAGTATTCATTGTGTAAATGAGCTTTTCTTCAATTTATACTGCAGTCACATCACATATGTCTACTGACAACCTCATATTATTAGCTGGCTCATTCATCATATCCTAGTGTTAATTGTATATCAATTTGCAAGGACTGTATTGTCTTCCTCTAACTTTAGATGTTTGGAAATATAATTCATAATCCATATGTGCTATGATTATGTCTTATTTTTAAGCACACTATTCCTATCCTACTCAAGAAAAAAAATAAAGCCTAAAATGAATGATTAGACTCTTCCATTTATAATATGTACACGTTATACAATAAGACAATGCACAGGTTCATAATGATGATATAGATAGATTGGACACTTTGCTTTGAACTTTCAGTGATATTACTTAATATATCTGATTACCTTAGCAACTGATGTTTCTCTGTGGGAATACACTACTAATATCCTTCTAAATCCTTGACCCAAGTTCTAATCATGTGCTCACATATGCTTGAATAGTCTCTTGTCTCTTCTATTTTCTCAACCACTACAAATTAATGCAAACCACTAATTGTAGAGCACTGTAACACATTCTGTTCTTGCAGTTGTTTAGAAAAGTGTGATTACATTTCTGTTTGGGTACGTTTGTTAAAAACAAAAATCTGCTATGTTGAAAATTTCCTCAGCTGTTGATTCACAGAGGGTGTTAGACCTGTGGGGTGTCACATGGTCACGAAGGAAAGCAGTACAACAGGCATGTTAATTAGTATTGCATAAGCACAGCCATAATGAAGTCTAATTGCTTGGCAGTGGCCGTTACTAGGAGATGCAAACCCTATACCAGTCATCCAAATATGTGTCCAGAAAAAAAAATAGGGTTTGTTCCTCCAAAGGCACCCTTTTAGCACATAGCCCTAACATATAGAAATACTTTACAGATATGTGTCTGTCAGTACTTATTCTTTATCAACACCACAGTGCCTTCATTCCCACCCATTATCATGATCCTTTCCACATACATTTTTACTAACAACTGTTTCTCTGATTCTTGTAATCTTGACTAGTTCACTCAATTTCTAAAAGCAATTTTCTGCTTGGTCAGTTCTGTAGTCTGTATTTGATCTTATAAAAAGAGAAAGAACAAAATTCTTCACTACCCATGGCACATAAAATGGGCTTTTCTACAAAACAAAATCCAAAGAAAAATAAACAAACAAACAAAGAACCCAAACAGTAAGAATCGTTTTTTTCATAATTTTTTATTACTGTAAGCTGCGATGTCTACCTTTAGTCACCCTGAATGTCATAGGAGTCATTCAGTGAGGAGCTAATATCCAAAAGCCAGTTCTACATATAATATTGTTGTTGATCTTGAGGGTGCCAAGTATGTGTTTATCTTTTTGTTTGTTTGTATTTTGAGTACTGTGCACGTTCATGCTGTTTAAATTCATTCTCTTAGAACAATGAGCATCACTTATACTAAATAATACTCTATGGATAATCCTGTGCATGGGGATTTAAAAATCTAAAAATTAAAATAAAGATAAGTAAAGAATCAAATCTCATAAGTGGCCTTAATTGCAGTGGTTGTTAGAATATCATTTCAAAGAAAGCAGAGCATATAAGAATCTATAATAATCTCCAAGTACTTAAAATCTACCCAAGTCCATCACTCGGGCTTATGCCACTGCATGGGTGGTTTTTCACAATTTATCCTTACACAGTGAAAAATTTGAAATGTGATCTGGAGACATGTAAGGAATCATATGCTCTGATATTTGTGAAAGGAGAAGTATTCATTTTTATTATTTACAGGGTTAGTATCCTTCAATATTATTCAAGCATTTTTCTCAATGTAGGAGAAAAAAAGAAAAGTCACATCATAAACATTACAAATACATAAAGGTAGTTATCAGCTTCAAGGAATAATTTCAGCAGCTCAGTCAAAAATCTGCAAAGGAGAGCAAATCTTAAAATAAACATTGATTTTCAGAAAATTTAAAATGTATGCAGCAATTCCATTGAAAGGGCACTAGTCTCTAATGGGAGTGTATATGTACATGCAAGCACCTACACACAAGTGTGTGTGTGTGTGTGTGTGTGTGTGTGTGTGTGTGTGTGTGTGTGAGCTCGCATGTGTGCTGCTGAGTGTGCATAATCCTACTTAACAAATTCTCCTGGGTTTACTAAAGAGCAGAAGGGATTGTATGATGGATCAATTTTATAAAACAATGGCTTATGAACTACAGATGTAATGCTTCTGCACTCTGTCTAATAAGCAGAGGGATTTGTCAGATAGAGCCTCCCTTTCAAGGGGAGACTAAGCTGATGGCAGCCTCTACTTTTAATCTCTTTAGAATTTCAAGTTGTCTTTCACATGTTCAAAGGAATCAAGAGTAAAGCCATTTGTGCTGACATCTTAGCAGCATTTTATTCAACATAGACCAAATCTAAAGTTCTGAAATACAATGTATCCAATCCCCATTGCATAATGCAGCAAACACACACACACACACACACACACACACACACACACACACACACACACACGTACCCACACACACTCACAAACTCTCTTTCTCTCTCTCTCTCTCTCTCTCTCTCTCTCTCTCT
>JADRCD010235745.1:7708-21277 GCA_019843815.1 Montemys delectorum
GGGGGGGAGGATAACACTGATCAGTCTGTGCGCAGGGGTAGGGGAGAAAAGAAGGAATCATACATCACCAAAGTGGGGAACGATGACAGGCTCTAGCGCTTCAAAGCACTAATTTACACCTGGAACTGAGCTCTGAGTCCTTCTCTCTTTACAGTTAGGAACCAATAAAATTAATTAAATCCTCAGCATCCCTCTTGTCTCCAAGAACAGCAACTCTGGATGACAGGAAACTGCCTTGTTTATGAATTGGAAATGACATGGAGAGTAGATGTTTTGAAATTGAAATACTTAAGCTTTCTTATTTGGTCAAGGATGGAAATACAGAAAATTTCATGTTGAAATTTCTTCCCATGATCCTCTGCACAGAATGCTAATCGTTGCCATACATACATTTTGTACCACTTGCTTTTCACTTATATTTTTAATACTGATTTCATCTGTGTGTTGCAAATTAAATGAAACAGCCACTTTTAAAAAGGTTGTGGGATTTTTTTTTGACAACTTGCTTAACTGTCCAGTGTGTTACCAATTAACACTTATTCTTTGCTTTATGTGATTCACAGTCTTTTTCAGAGTAGAATAAGATGTTGAAACATAAGAAGTATGCTCACTGAATAATTCAACTTGATGGGAAAGGTAAATAGGTCATTAAAAAAAATCCTTCAATTTTCACTCTACCTTTTTAAGGAGATAGAATTCAAACATTGTGTGTGTGTGTGTGTGTGTGTGTGTGTGTGATTGTGTACACTGTTTAAGGAGGCCAGAGGTTGGTATCAAGGGTCTTCCTTTGTCTTTCCCCATCCTATGTTCTGAGGCAGGGTCTCATACTGAATCCAGATCTATTTGATTTGTTTAGATGAGAGGTCACTGAGTGTCACTTTCCTGTCTTTCATTTCCAGTGCTGGTATTATAGGAGCCACCACCACACAAGGCTTTTAATATGGGCTGTGTATCTAAACTCAGGACCTCAGGCTCTTTCAACAAGTACTTTATTGACTGAGCCATTTCTCCCATCCCCCTCTTATGCATTTTGAAAGTATATATTTTTAATATTTATGTAGATTTTAAACCCAGCTGATAAGAAGGTAAATCAAAGGGTCATGTCAATTTGACATGCCATAAAAATCCAACAACCACTAATCAGAAAGTTAAAAGTCAAAATTACTTTACAGTAACTGTGTAAAATGATTTAGAACAGAATTATTCTAAGAAAGGTATGATATAACCTTTACAGATATGTGAATTTGTAACCCGAAATTTCCAGAGTCACAATGTTTTCTTGCTAATGTCTGAGGCTTTTTGAATCTGTTAACTCTCTCTTTCCCTTGCCTACATAAGTTCTGTGAATGTTGCTGGGGTGGCTTAGTTTTTAGGAACAGGTTCAGTCAGTGGCTCGGGTGTGGCATCTACTTTTCATTTTTTTTTTTTCCATTCTTGGTTCTTCTCGTCATTTCTGTTCAGGTGTTCGGCTGAATGAATCCACAGTGGGTTCTTGTCACTCAGACATCACCGTCACCCACAGTTCATGGTTGATGTAGCAAGCAGGGCCACCCTGGTCAGAAATGCAATGTCTAACAAGTTCTATATTGAAGAACAGTGTTTCTAGAGTCATGTCCTCTACTTAGAATGGGGAATATGGTGCTGGTATCATCAGACTTTGCGTCCAGTAACTATGGATTCTTAGCAAAAATGACTGTTAGCTTTTCTGTCCAGCTGGTGCCCCATGCTCAGCCCACCCACAGAGGTCTCTGCCCCAGGTCACATGAAGGTCGTTTCTTCTTCAGGTTGTTCACCCTGAAGTCTTCCTCATAGATCTTTGTTTCGTCTATGACTTCCTATACTAAGTTTATTTAATTCAGAATGAATAGCAGAAAGCTCATGGCTTACCTATTCTTTTGGTACCGAAGGTATAAGGAAAATAATTTATATCTGTGGGCTCTGGGGTTACAAAAATGTGGCTGATTTTTGATAGGATTTTATTGTTTGTGAGAAGTATGAAAAGTTGTAAGTGACAATACTCCTTTATTTATTAATTCTGAATTAATATTAATTAATTACTGGATATGTAGTAACTAAAGTTTTAATTTTGAATCAGCAAAGTCCAGATTCATGAGATTTACCTTGTTTAATTCATTTGAGAAGGAGTGGGAATATGTTAAAGTTTTTGTGTGGTTGCTCAGTGCACTTTCTGTTAAATATGATGCAAATCTGAAGGGTACACATTATTCAGAGGCCATGAAAGAAAGAAGTGAGGCCCCATCTCTAGAGGAGTCAAACTGTGTTCTACTCTGCTTCTGTATTTCACATCTGCTGGACAATTTAACCTTCTCACTTCACTGTGTGAATGTGAGAATAATATTAAGATTTATTTATTTATTTATTTATTTATTTTAATGAGTACACTGTAGCTATCTTCAGACACACCAGAAGAGAGCATCAGATCTCATTACAGATGGTTGTGAGCTACCATGTGGTTCCTGGGAATTGAAGTCATGACTTCTGGAAGAGCAGTCAGTACTTTTAGCCACTGAGCCATTTCTCCAGCTTGAGAATAATATTAAAAATACCTGCTCATGTGGTGTAGCAGTACCCAGTTAATGCTACTCAAATGATCCAGGCAGCAGTGGAGGATTCCTTGCTACTTGCCCCCAATATTCTGGGTTACCGAATGAAAGGCACACATACTCAGCCTTTATATTTTGATATGCTTAAAATAGCCCAATGGCTGGCCCACTTCCTATCCCCTAAATAGCTAATCCACTCCCCCTCTGACATTCCCACATTATTACTTAAAATCTATACTCCATCTTTGCTGCCTTAGACCCAGACATGCAACCTTCTCAGGCTGCAATGATCCTTGGACTCCTACATGTTGGTTATGCTCTCTGACCTGCATCTTTCAGACTTGGTGTCTCTTCTCTCCTTCTCCTAGCATGGTGGATCTCTGTATTCTATTCTTCTCCTCTATTCTTCGCTTGCCTGGAAATCCTAAAAGTCCTGCCTCTCTCTGCCCAGCCATTGGCTGCCAACAACTTTATTTACCAATCAAAACCAACAGGGGGCAGGGTTCCCTCTGTGTCTTATGTGCGGATTTGCAGATTCTCTTTGGAGGACCCAAATTGAAGAGCTAGAAGATTTTAGAAAATAGGGGCTTTTAATAAAAGTGTGCTAGTAGAATATACATTGTATAACCATCACCTAAAAGGATATGAAAAGTTCTCTGTAGGGAGCCAGGAATGTAGGCTAGCCAGTTCCAGGAACCAGTGGGTCACCAACGCCCCCTCCAGCTAGGACTCAGAATAAAAAGACAGGATATATGTCATCGGGGGTAATTCTAGGAGTGGTTAGCTATAACATGAATAGTATAGACCAAACCACAATCTTGTGACCAAACCACATTCTTGTGCATAATGAGTGTGTAGGATGTTTTCCTTATGACCCTGACTCAACTAGGGGCTGGGTCTCTTTAAATTTTCAACTGTTCTCTTGATATGTTTCCTTGGTAACCCCCTCCCCCCCTAGTTTGTGGTTTTTCCCTTTAAATATCCCTTACTCCTCATGCTTGTGGTCAATCTCCTCTGGCCTGCTAGGCTACATGTTCAACCCCAGATCTGGCTTCCCTTCCTCCCCCTGAATAAATCTCATGCTGTTGCATCAAGATTGGTCTCTCATGAGTTATTGGGTGGTCGTGTCATCCCGAGACTTGAGTGAGGGTCTCCCCAGCTCTGGGGGTCTTTCAAAATTAACATAATACAAGCAGCATTAGACCAAACCCACAACAATATGGTTCCTATGGGGACTGAATGAATTTAAAACATGCACAGATGTACAGAGCTTCACATAGTACCTGGCCAGAAAAAACCCTCACTGTTCACAACTATAGCTAACATATACCAGTTTACTCATTTTTTATAGTAACAAATAGAAAAAAATAAAATGAGCCTTCTGGTCTCTCTGGGCTGGTGTCCCTAGCAGACCTTGGGGCAAGCTCTGCAACCAGTCTCACAACACCCAGAGGAAGCTCCACTCCCAGGTGCTCTGGGATCAGAGGTGAAGAGGACCCAACACCTGTCCCAACACCAAGAGTCAGTAGGACCAGCGGGACCAGGCACACAGGAAGTCCACTGGCCCAGTGGCTCAGGTTCCTTCTAGTCTTTCTGGGCTGATGTCCTGAGCAGGCCTTGGGTCCAAGCTCTGCAGCCAGTTCCAAAACACTCAGAGGAAGCTGTTGCACTCCCAGGTACTCTAATAAGCCCAGGATCTCAGGATCCCAGAATCACAGGACCACAGAGACAGCTTGACTCTGAGGAGTTCTGATACAACCAGGATCACAGGAAAGACAGGCTCCAGTCAGATTTCACAAGGGCAGGTAACACTAGAGATAACCAGATGTCTGGAGGGAAGCATAAGAAAATAAACAACACAAAGCAAGGTTACTTGGCATCATCAGAACACAATTCTCCCACCATAGCAAGTCCTAGACACACTATCACACTGGAAAAGCAAGATTCAGATATAATATCACTTCTCATGATGATGATACAGTACTTTAAAAAAGACATAAAGAGTACCCTCAAAGCAATACAGGAGAACACAGGTAAACAGGTAGAAGCCCTTCAAGAGGAAACACAAAAATCCCTTAAAGAACTACAGGAAAACACAATCAAACAGGTGAAGGAAATGAGCAAAATCATCCAGAATCTAAAAATGGAAATAGAAACAATAAAGAAATCAGAAAGAGAGACAACCCTGGAGATACAAAACCTAGGAAAGAAATCAGGAGTCATAGGTGCAAGCATCACCAACAGAATACATGAGATAGAATTGAGAATCTCAGGGGCAGAAGATACCATGGAAGACATTGACACAACAGTCAAAGAAAATAAAAAATCAAAAAGCTCTTAACCCAAAATATCTAGGAAATCCAGGATGCAATGAGAAGACCAAACCTAAGGATAATAGGTATAGAAGAGAGTGAAGACTCCCAAGGTAATGGGCCAGTAAATATCCTCAACAAAATTATAGAAGAAAACTTTCCTAACCTAAAGAAAGAGATGCCCATGAACATATAAGAAGCCTACAGAACTTCAATAGACTGGACCAGAAAAGAAATTCTTCTTGTCACATAGTAATCAAAACACCAAATGCACTAAACAAAGAAAGATTTTTAAAAGCAGTAAGGGGAAAAGGTCAAGTAACATATAAAGGCAGGAATATCAGAATTATGCCAGATTTCTCACCAGAGAGTATGAAAGCTAGAAGATCCTGGGCAGATGTCATACAGACCCTAAGAGAACACAAATGCCAGCCCAGGCTACTATACCCAGCAAAACTCTCAATTACCATAGATGGAGAAAACAAGATATTCCATGACAAAACAAAATTTACACAATATCTTTCCAAAAATCCAGCCCTACAAAGGATAATAGATGGAAAACATCAACAGAAGGAGCGAAACTACACCCTAGACGAAGCAAGAAAGTAATCTTTCAACAAATCCACACAAATCTAATTCCACAAACAACAGGAAGTGATGATTACTTTTTCTTAATATCTTAATATGAAAATTAATATTACCAACATATCCTAATTGATTGAAATCCAAAAATATGAGGAATTAAAAATTTGTTGATTGTCATCCAACGGCCTCTCTAATTTGGTAATTGGAGAAATAGGTCCAATATTGTACAGTCTATATACACTTTCAGCTTGTTTGTTCGAGACAATGTCTTGCTGTGTACAACATAAAGTCTTGAAATCTTGCTTCTCCTATCTCAGCCTCTCTATTAGTAGGATTGTTTATTTCATGTTTTTACACTATACTATGGTTTTCAGAACAGCTTACATATTTCAAATGTATTTATACAGCCAAAAGAAACGTAGACAATTAACTGGGAGGTGGCTTGTAGGAAAGAGAACAACAAAGAGTGAGACTGAATGCTTTGCTTGACATTTGTAGCTCTTGTATCAAGTTTGAAGAAGAGGACTTTATAAGTTACTCTTTCTATGAGATGAATGCTTTTCCAAATTATCACAGCTAATGAACCAAATTCTTACCCTCACCTAATGTTTGTGCCACCCTCCAAGCAGAACCATTGTTCATTCAATCAGTTGGTGAATGACTTTATGGATAGACCATCTTAATACCTACACCATTTCTTAAATGAATGTCACCTGTTCTCTGTGGGCTGAGAATAAAGTCACTCACTCAAGTCAAATAGCTTTGACCATAGCAGGAAGTCTGTATCCAAAAATCGTGCCTACAATTCATTCCTTGGTGCAACAGAACTTTCCACTCTTAGCTTAGCTACGATGGAGGTAAAATCTTTTGGTGATGTGAGGGTTATTGAAGTACAGCCTTATTACAATGAAATCCAATGTCTAAAAATTGTTCTTATTTTTGGGCTTGTACCACAGAAAGAGCCAAGATTTTAAACTCTACTAAATACAAAACAAACAAACAAACAAACAAACAAGAAGACATTATATATTTATGTTCATTTAAGAAAATACTAGTAGTGTTGTATTATGTTGAAATATACAGTTAATATTTTTGGAGTTCTTTAAAATTTATATTGAGAAAAACATATGTATTTGCAGTATTGCTGTAGACAAGCATCTACATAAGACTGTTAAATGAATTGTTGTTTTATATCAAACAACTTTTATAATACTCATTTTCATTGTTATAATATTTTATAAATTTTAAGGAATATGACAAAAAAGATATTGTTGGTAGTGAAGGGGGTCTTTGGGAGGAGTTGGGGTACAAAAGGGGAACAAGAATGTGATTTAATTCTATTTACTTAAAATATGTTTTTATATGTTAAAAAATTCAGATTGAAATTGAAATCATGTAACTTTTCTCATCATAATGCAATAAAAGTTAAAAATATAGTAAAAAAATAAATAAAATGAGTAAACCAATAAAATAAAATAAAAAATGAAAATAAATAAATAAATCAATAACAATCCCCCCCCCCCATAAGCAGCGAGATGGTTCAGAGGTGCAATATTCAAACATGACCCTCCATCAGGATTATGTGATGAGCTGTCCCTGTTTTAACTTATGGGAATTCACATACACTTCTGATCCAGTATATGCTAGTGATATACTATGAAAGTCTGTATTTCTTACAACTTCTTGGTGAATTCTGATGTTGCTGTTCACAGGGGCATTTTGTAAGGCTTTCTCTAGCAGCCAAAAGCACATGAGTGGACTGAGAGACAAGAGGCAGGCAGGTTGTGAATCTCTGGGTCTATACCAACTATAGCATTCAGAACAGGTGTCTGTCATTGGAGACAGGAGTCATATGTGCCTGGAAGAGGAGGAAAGTAGGCTCAGCTCACAGGTACCACATCCTGGGAAAAGATAGTTACTATAGGCAACAGGCAGCTGAGAAAGTAGGCTAGACCCATCAGTGTCTGGATTTAATACAAGACAAAACCTGGCAAATATCACATTTCTTTTCAGTTAAGGTTTCCTATCTTCACATGTCCTTACCCCGCCCCCCCCAAAACAGGTTACAATTAAATATAGTAGTTTCTCTTCCCCACCTTGAATTAGTAGAACATTATTAATGGCTTCTTAGAGATGGTCCTAATTTAAATTCAAGGAAATGAATTCTTGAGAGAAATTTAATCTAATTTATTTTAATTTAGACTTGATTTAATTCCTAAATCTCTTCTTAAGTATCCTTTTCTGCCTCCAACTCTTCCCTTTATCACGCCATGCACTTTAGAGGATTCCTCTATGCAACAGAAGTATTTCCTGAGTGTGGGGTAGGGACAACTCTGTAGAAGTTCTAAGGTCAGTTTGTACCTGGTATTCCTTACCCATGCCAGCTAAAGTTACAACAAGATAGAGAGAGTTTGTATAACTCTGAAACAATTCTCAGGATAGAAGCATGGAGCAGAAATATCACCACATCTTGGGATATCAATATTAATGTTGCAAGGCTGAAAAGAAGACAGGCTTGCTGGGATTTCTAAAGTGAATAAATATTTGAGGCAGACTGAAAATATGTTTATACCAGTCCAAGTGTCACTGATACAAATGATCTCATACACATGAGAAATGCGTTTAGATCAATAGATAGCATATTTACATAGATGCTTCTAAACCTACTGGCAATATATTTGATGAATATCTTTTAATATGAAAGAGATTTAGCTATCTGCTCTGGGTGGTACAAAGCCCCTCTGCTCATTTTTCCTTCTTCCCTTTCATATCAGATCTCTCTAAAGTCACAGAGACAGATCTACCTGAGAAAACAACAAGCTGAGATCTGGAGCTACTTGTTTAATTTGATGACATTAATACAGAGAAATGGCTCTCCAACCCGGTGTTAGTGAAATAGCATTTTGTTTTGTAGTGCTAATCCACAATGATGGAACTAACTCCACTATCCATCTGTCTATCCATCATCAGCATGTAAGTGCATCTCAAGACTTAACGTGTTTCTAAAACTCTTCTGGTGGTACTGTTAGTAAGTAAGATTTTGTGGTAGAAAGTCTATGTATTCATTAGAAACCATGACTCTACTTACATTTTTTAAGGATAGTAATAAAAAAGTATTTTGTTTATGTTGCTTTTGTCATTTCAGAGTTTTTTTTTTTTATGTATAATTAGGGATTGGAAAGCTTGGTAAGATAAAGGTTTTTCAGTGATCTTGAAATGGCATTTGTGTTGCTGGTATTATTAAGCAACATAGAAGCCACCAAATGCCAAATCCTTAGTGTCTCCTTAACACCTTTGAAATAATTTTGAAAACACAAGAGGCTCCTTCTAAGTAAATCTGAAGGAGTGTAATGTACCATTGAGCTGGAGTTCCAGAACTTGAACTGTGCAGGCTTATGGATATCTGTGACATGTATCCTGAGACTTATTGGTAGGTTTAGGACATAGTTCCTAAACTATATCCTGATATATCATGGTAGCTTTTCTCTAGCTTTGTAGAAAACAGGGCTAAATAACCTCTCTGCCCATCTGTTAGGGAAATAGGCAGCAAATCATCCGTGGTGCTTCTTTACAGGCCTGTTACTTTATCTATTAATACTAGAGACAGGCCTGATTTCAGTATGTCCAGAGCCTCTCTCTACCTTTATGTATGAGAAGAAATCTGATCAAGGCAGTTACTAGTGGTTCACAAATAGTTATGCCAATGAATCTGTGGCTTCTCTGGTCATTTCCTTAAGGTCATTTGACTGTTGGCCTGAGTTACCACACTTGTTTTCCAATGACTAGAAAAGAGGGAGGGGTATGTGTGTTTGTGCATGTGCATCCACAGGAGAGTATTTTCTGTTTGCTCTATCAATTAAAAAGAGTGTTACTTCCTGGCTGAAACAGATACAGAGGCCTACAACCAAACATTAGATGGAGGCTGAGGAGTCTTGTGGAAGAGTTGGGGAAAGGACTGTGGAACCTGGAGGAGATCAGGACTCCACAAGAAGACCAACAGAGTCAACTAACCTGGACTCACGAGGGCTCCCAGAGACTGAACCATCAACCAAAAACCATACACAGGTTGGACGTAGGCCTCGCTGCACACTTGTAACAGACATACAGCTTGGTCTTCATGTTGGTCTACGAACAACTAGAGCAGTGGCTGTCCCTGAATCTGTTGACTGCTTGTGGATCCTGTTTCCCTCACTGGGCTGCCTTGTCTGGCCTCAGTTGGAGAGGATATGTCCAGTCCTACAATGACTTAAAGTGCCAAGGTGGGTTGGTACTTGGGGGGAGGGTGGAGACTTCCTCTTTCTCAGAGTAGGAGGGGTGGGAGAGTAGGAGGAGGGGCTGCATGAGTGGGGGGATAGGGAGGAGTGGGGAGCTGTGATCAGAATGTGAAGAGAATAAATAAATTAATTAATGGAGATAAAAAGAATATTGCTCTGCTGCTCGGGCTGCCCTAGAACTCACAATCCTACTGCCTCAGTTTCCTAAGTGCTGGTCTTATAGGCTTGAGGCATCATTCCGTAAAGAAACTCCCCAGAGAAGTTTTGCTTTTATTCCCTAGGCTACTCTGTCTTCAAAGGAGATTAGAAACTAGAATTTATTCATCTGGGCATACAACCCAGATGAGCTTGGCTAGTAAAGAGAAAAACACTTGGCCTTCTCTGCCATATTGATTAACTCTGGAAAGAGTCTCTGAGACCACAGATGCTTTACACTTCTCTGCATTCTGCTCCTCTGCTTTCTTAGCACAACCTCTTCTCACTCCCCACCACTTAGGTTTCTCTCCCTTTATTTGCCTTCAGTCTGGGTTGATCCAGAATCACACTTACAGCTAGGTTTTAAGTGCAGCTGGTTTACTGGGAGGCACTGTAAGGGAGTGGGGAGATACAGCAGAGGAGTGAAAGCATCTTGTAAAGGTTGCATGATTTGATCCACTATATCTATAGGTATCTGGAGCCTAGGGATGCTGGGAAGACATCTTGGGATTCTTTGTGGATGCCGGCAAGTGCTGGCTGCCAGGAGCCTGATATAGCTGTCTCCTGAGAGGCTCTGATAGTACTTGACTAATGTAGAAGTAGAGGCTCACAGTCATCCATTGGACTGAGTACAGGGTCCCCAGCGAAGGAGCTAGAGAAAAGACTCAAGGAGCTGAAGGGTTTGCAGACCCTTAGGACAAACAACAATATAAACTAACTAGTACCCTCAGAGCTCCCAGAGACTCAACCACCAACCAAGGAGTACACATGGTGGGACTCATGGCTCCAGCAGCATTCGTATAGCAGAGGATGGTCAAGTCCGTCATCAATGGGAGGAGAGGTCCTTGGGCCTGTGAAGGTTCTATGCCTCAGTATAGGGGAATGCCAGGGCCAGGAAGCAGGAGAGAGTGGGTTGGTGAGCAGGGGGAGAGGGGCGAGAACAGGGTTTTTGTTTTGTTTTGTTTTGTTTTCGTTTTTATTTTTCTTGTCTTTTTTTCTTTTTTCTTTTGGAGGGGAAAGTGGGAAAGGAGATATCTTATGACATATAAATAAAGAAAATATCTAATAAAAAAGAGTAAACAAGCAGAGTGGTTTATATACAAACCATAGAAGCAGTGGCGAATCCTCTTCCCTTGCACTGTTAATTCGCAGGCCTTTAGGATCTTCCATTCATATGTCCAGTGGCTTTCCCGGACTTCTAAGAGCCTTCCAGCAGAGGTTCTGAGTCTAGTGGTTGGAAGTAACTGAGAGTGGAGGGCAAAAAGAGGTGCTGAGCACCTGAAGTCACTGCTCTACTCACTCCTCTTAGGAAAAAAACCATAAGCTCATTTCGTATCTTGGGGAACACACAGTGATTTTTATAACCATGCAAGGAGGAGTTGTTTCTCTTGTATGTTAGTTTTCTATTGCCATCTGAGAAGTGACCATGAACTTAGTAGATTCAAAGTGAACCTACTGTAAATCACAATTCTGTAGGTTAGGTGTCTGGATTGGACCACTGAGTTCTGCACTTAGGAGGGCAAAAGCACAGTCAAGGTGTCACAGGCTTACTTGGGCTGTTGGATCATTCGGTTCCTTGTGGTTTCTGACTGAAATCCTAGGTACTAGGATAAGCAGCTGCCTTCAGCTTCCAGAGGCAACTCATATGCCCTCTTGAAAGGTTCTCTTGCAATATTCCAGACGTGACATAGCACACCCTTCTCATATTTGGAATATCTCCACTCTCCACTCCTTAGAACTGCAATGTCACATCTTGCTTGATCAGATAGTCTTCATATCTCAGGGGTAGCTGAGCTGTAAGATGTGACAAATCATGTTGGAAGTATCTCACTATATTCATAGGCTTTAGAGAATAGGATACAAAATTTTAGCCTGGGATCATTTTATTAAAAATGAATCTTACCTATTATACTGATAAAAGCTTCTTTTTCTTCTCTAGCATCCCCCTCCCCACCTTTCTCTGCTCGTTTTGCCACCAGACCCCAAGTATAACTCTGACTCTATCTTTGGGGCCATTGTGTTCTATTCTTTCATCAGAGCACACTGCTGTCATAAGTGCGCTAATTATTATTCTGAAAGGCAGACTTTGGAATCACACAGTGAAGGTTCAAATAGGATCAAATATGGCTCCAAGATTTACAGCTACTTGCTAACTTTTCCAAATTTTAATTCTTCCTTTCTTGGGTGGTCAAAGGAAGAAGTGTATATAGGCGTTATATATATAGACAGACACTCCCTATGGTAATTTTTGTTTGGATGAGTACCCATTTCCTATTTATTTTCCATAAATGCACAGAAAGTATAGATTATGTTTTATAAAACATTTACACCTCTGCTTTTTTCTCCCATGGATTATTTGAGTGAACAGAGACTTTGTCTCCTCATCTACCTACTTATCTAACAAATAAGGATATATTTAAAAAGTGCTTTATCTACTTTCAGAATTAATTGTTAAGAATCTATAGAATAATTGTTTTGAACACTTTGTAAAGCATAAAACATACACATGGCATAGTGTGCTTTGAAACACCAGGCTGTTGATAAAGGTAAGGGCTGAGCATGGAGCCACCCATAGCAAGCAGAGGACTGACAGGGAGTGTTGCCTTGTCAGTTTCCATGGAGACATTGATTTTGTTTACATTCCTGGATATGGGGAGCTAGATCTAAGCCAGCAAGTTGCTATAGCTGATTTTACAAATCAGGATTTATATATACTTTATGTAGACTAAGATCATGAAGGCCAAACCTCATGACGTGGAAATACATGGACTTTCCATTCATCAAAAGTTTTAAAAGAATAAACTTCAACAGAAGACAAAACAGAGGAATGTAGAAGACTGAAGTTAATAAATGTGAGTGTGTGTTATTTTATTTATTTACATTTCAAATATTATTCCCCTTCCTGGCTTCCCCTTTGCAAAACTCATGTCCCATCCCTCTACCTTTTCCTCTGAGAGAGTGCTCCCCAAGCCATTCCCCTACTCCCACCTTCCTGTCCTGGCATTCTCCTACACTGGAGCATCAAATACCCTCAGGCTCAAGGGCCACCCCTTCCACTGATGTCCAACAAAGGATGTCATCCTTTGCCACATATGTGGCCAGAGCCATGGGTCCCTCCATGTGTACTCTTTGGTTAGTGGTCCAGTCCCCAGGAGCTCTGGGATTCTTGGCCAGATAATTTTTGATGTTATTTTGATTACTCCATACCTTCCTAATCTGCTTCTTTTCAATACATAGAACCAATATCTCCTCAACTGCTTAGGAGCAAAACTTTACAAGCCCTCCCTAATTCCTCTCCTTCCACAGGACCAAGGGCCTCCCTTCCCATTGATGCCAGATAAGGCAATCCTCTGCTACATATGTGACTGGGGCTCAAGAAGAAGGAAGACCCAAGTGTGGATGCTTCAGTCCTACTTAGAAGGGGGAACAAAATAATCACGGGAGATAAATGGAGAGAAAGACTTGGGAGGGAGAGAGGAGGAGAATGGAAAAGAGGGCAAGATCAGGGGTGGGATGAGACAGGGGAGAAGTTATTTTGAATAAGGAAGAATGTGTTAAATCAAAAGTGAGGTCCTTGTTTAACATTAAGGGGTTGTACTGGCTAGTTTTGTGTGTCAACTTGACACAGGCTGGAGTTAT
>JADRCD010235746.1:0-41304 GCA_019843815.1 Montemys delectorum
TGAGGCTAGACTCAGATTGCTGACTTCTGATGGTCTTTTCTCCCAAGAGAGACATTTAACTAAGCCATCCTCCATCCAATTTCCAGAGGATGCTGAATATGATGTCCTCATATATGTTAGAGAATAACATCTCACCCATCGATATTTGATGAGGTTGAGGGTGGAGGTTGTATTGCAGGAACTTTTTACCTCCACCCCCAAAACGTAGGCTTTGACATGTAACCAAATTAACAAACAGTAATTGCACATAAACCCCACTTTGCTGAATTGCAATGAGCCATTTAACCCTATGGACCAATCCACCAGAGAGTTTGGAGGAGGAGAAGCGGAGTTGGCAGTTCTCAAACATTAAGACTCTCAGCTGCCTACATCCAAGCTCCTTCGAGGTCAGAGAAAGCTATGTTGCAGAAAAAGAATGAGAGGCCAAATTAGCAATTTGGCAGCATTCTTCAAAAAGAAAAATGCCACTTCAGAACTTTCCGGTACACTTGGCTCAGTCTTCTGAGACATACCCCCCGGATAGCCCAGATAGTTGTCTTATGTGTACCCAGGAAGAGGTTGCTCTTCACAGCTCCCCCTTTTCGTGCATAGATACAAAAATGAAGGCAGTTTCTCCCATCTTCAGTTTTTTGGGAGTGTGGGGCAGGACCCATCTCACTCTGGCTAATTGCTGATTTTCTCTTAGCCCAAGGCTATGACACTTTCTGTCACATTAGCTTCCTTGCCGGCTGTTCCTCATCTCAAAAATCATCTCTGCATACTGTCTTCTCCATGCCGTGAGAGGATCAGAGCCCACCTCTCCACTGAGGCTACAATTCCTGGGAACAGGTGACCTATCAATATGGTACGATTTGCTTTATGATCTAGTGGGGCAAACCCACCATCCCAAGAGAGAGAGTAGGAACTTCCTCTGTCTTACTCATCATTCTCACTTCAGGGGTGCACTCCTTGTCAATCTATATTAAACGCTCAACAATAATCTGATCACTGAAGAGTGAGCAATAAACTGGGATGTGGTTTCTTTGTTTTCCTCCAAAAACTGTCTTCCATGGTTCCAAAGAATTCACATTCTGGCCACCATTTGTCTACTTAGCCACAGGTATTACCCTGAAGTATGTGCTTGGTCCAGTAGTTGCTTTTCTTTAGGGCATGTGTAGCCCTCAGCTCTGAAGCAAAATTAAGGCCCAGGGGGATCTATAGTGTGTGAAACCATGTTTCAGACACGTAAGCTTTTCAACCCCAGTGTCTCCTTGATAGTTTCTTTGGGGATAAGGTACCAAGGAATGAGTCCATATTATATAACACATAGAAATGTTGGCTACTCTCATGCCTTCATCTTTTCTTCCTAGTAGAGTGTTTCCAATACTAGACATTAGGGTCTGGGAAATTCTACTGGAAGATACTTCTCCACCACCATGACAGAGCATAGATACATACTGTGCAAACACAAAGGCATGGGAGAGATGGAATAAAACTTAATATCTGGTAAACAAAGAAGGATTAAAACTTAAGTGCAATGCAGAGTATAGGTTACCATCTCATTTTATGCAGATAAATGAATTACCTAAATTTAGTGTAAGAGTCACAGTTATATAGGCAAAATCACTATATAAAATACTTTATATCTCTATATAATTTATGTGGGGATTTTGCACATATATATATATACATATAAATTATATACAAATTAAAATAATGCAATAGCAAAAAGACTTCTGGGAGTCATGAACCCATCATTGTCTATATTTTCTGCAGCCACAAATACCCCTCAGGCACAAACCAAGCAGAATTTGTTCTCCAAACAAAACAACTTTGTCCCTGACTATGAATTGACCCAACAGCTACTATGCTATGACAAAACCTGATAGAAATAATGTAGAGATATTTGGCTTTACAAATTTAGGAGCTTTAGGTCACCATCCACTTCTTTAATTATGATGGGTTTGTTTTGTGGGAAGAGCATCCAGGCAGCAGGAAAAAGACTGCCCACCATATGGTAGTCACGAAGTAAGGAGAGAGAGAGAGAGAGAGAGAGAGAGAGAGAGAGAGAGAGAGAGAGAGAAGTCAGGGCAAGATATAGGCCCAAAGAGCCTACTCTCAGTGACCCACCTCCTTTGTCCAGTCTCCACTTTCTCAACTTCCCAGCACTTTCTGGAATAGTACCAGCAGCCCGATAATAAGTGCTCCATTCATGAGCATGTGGAGGTACTCTATACTCAAAATGTAACAAGGACTCAAATGGAATCAAATAGAACACACTCTCTGAGTGACCAAGGAGATGAAGTTTTAACTAGCATAGAATGTTTTAATTATTATGGAAAACAACCTGTGCCTTGCTTGCATAGAATGCCATGATATATTTTTTAAATGCTACTGTTATATCAATAAAAACTGGTCATCTACCTACAATGCAGAAAACAGCAGTCTCTGAACACTACGATTTAACCAGGAAGCAGCAAGATTGGAAATGCACAGCAAAGGTTAAAGCAGAGGGCCTGGGGCTTGTAGAGAGGGTGTGGTAGGAAAGCTCTTTCCTCATGTGACCCTGTCTCCAACCTCCAGGACTGCGGGGGGGGGGGGGAGGCAAAAATTAGAATCAGTTTACACAAGCACACCTTTAAACACCTTGTAGGTCAGAGTGAGATCAAAAGTAAATCTACAGCTTTATTTATTAATAAATATTTTCAGAATAAAAAAATACACCAATACGTGACAAGTCTATACAAAATGTATGAATTCCTATAGCCAGAAGCAAATCCATAGCTTTAAAATTTTTATACACATACTCATTTATTTGAAAGTCTGTTTAAATAATCTACACATGACATTTATATACTTTAAGTATGGTGTGGACACAGTACCATCTGCATACAGGTACATTCATTAGGTTTTTGTCACCTGTGTTCAATAGGAGAGTCAATGAAAACCCCTGAGAAGGAAGAGTGGATGGAAGAAGGTACAGAATGGTGACTTAGTAGTTAAAGAGAAGAGCAGATTGAGGAGATGGCTCAATTGATAAAGTGCTTGCAGTGTAAGTGTGAGGATCTAAGTTGGACCCCCAGAACTTACACTTAAAAAAATGACCAGTATGGTGATGCATGCTTGCAATCCTAGCCCCAAGGAGGCAAAGACAGGTAGGTTTTGGTGATCACTGGCCAGTCAGCCTGGCTGACTTGGTGAGTTCCAAGACAGTGAGAGACCCTGTCTCAAACATAAAAGGACAGTGTCTGAGGGACAACATCAAAGTGACCTCCAGCTTACAAATGCAAATGCATATCCATGAATGAATGCTTTCTCTCTCTCTCTCTCTCTCTCTCTCTCTCTCTCTCTCTCTCTCTCTCTCTCTCTCCTCTTCTTCCCTTCCCCCTCTCTCTCACACACACCCCATGTCAGAATGTCTGAGACTTGGACTATATAGCTGGACAAAAAGTAAAGACAAGTAATCCCCTCTCCTTCCCCCCAAAAATTGAAAGGGCAAAGAAAGCAGAAAAGAGACACAAGTTCTACATATGCAAAAGATTGGAAGGAGAATTTTAAGTCAGAACATTGTACCAAATTATAATAATGTGTTTGAAAAATCACAGAGAAATGTTCAAAATGTTTTCCAAGAGGCTATTAAAATCGATCCATCTGCCTAGATCAATAACTATTTATTTTCAAAAACTGAAGGGAAAAGAGTCACACATAATCACTTAAACAAGATGTCTTTGGATCCAGGGGATTAATAGGCAGGTAGTTTCAAAGTTTAACTAATTTTCACAATAGATAACCTTATTCCAAACATACACAAAGGAAAGATAATTCTCCAATTTATTTCAAGGAGTATGGCTATGTCCCTGAGTTGAAAGATTCTGAGGTACAAACTACATTTCACTCTCATTTGGGAATATAAATGAAAAATGCTAAATAATATACTATTCACTTGAAATCGAGCAATATATTTAAATTAAATACTCACTGAGGAGACCACTGTGGCACTATGAAAGTGCCATTTAGAAGCAGAGAGTCAATTAATAGATTGATTCTTTTCTATCTGTCAAAGAAAAAAATATTTTTCATCTCAAGGAAGCCAAACTTTTATTTAATAAAAAATCAGCATCAAATTCAAATAGCATTTTACCTAACAGCTCTCTTAACACCATAAATAATATTCAACTACAATGGGTGAAATAGAGCTGTTCAAAGCCCAGAACCAGGATGCTCACCTGGTGGTTGTGGGCTGCCTGGTGTGAGTGCTGGGAACTCAGCTCAGGGCCTCGGCAAGAGCAGCAAGTACTCTTGACCACTGACATTTCTCTCCACCCCAGATAGAGCCATGTTAACAAAAATAAGTATATAAGCAGGTAAAGGGGAGGGGAGTGAAGAAGACAGAGAGTGAGGGAGGGGAGAGAGGGTTGATAATGTACAACATTCTTTACTACAGATTGTTCTGTCAGTTTACCTTTGAGACACGTGAGTACTGTCAGAAAAGTTCATGTTGTAACCTCCCCAGATTGTACATTAGATGCTGAAAGGTCTGAGAAGTAACTCCTCAAAGGAAATAATACTTGGTATTGACTGAGCATCCAGTACTGGTACTGGCACAGCACTCAGGTCTTCTTTTCTAAATAGCATATGCTGTAATTCCTAAAATTTCCCAGCCTCTAGTTTGGTGTACTGAGACTGGGACATTAACTCATCTCTTATCTCAATCACTAGAGACCACAAATGCTTCAGTTTGGGGAATTTTTCAATGTGTAGCATGCTTGCACATGCATGATGAGATATTTTTAGAACCAGAGACAAATGTAAGCAAAACATTTGGGAAGGATTTCATAACACCTTATACATCACCAGAACATGATCTTATTAAATATCCTAAATGAGCCTGGGTGTCACCATGACCTGTCACATGGGACCAGGTAGGGAGCTGTCTGTTGTGGCTAGGTCAGTGATCACAGGTTCCTGATTTAGGACCTCTGGGTTTTAGATGCTTGCTCTGAACTTGTCTGAGGTCACTCTGCTATCAGCAGACAGGGACCCAACTCCTAACTGCTAGGACACATTCATCTTGAGAGGGATAGCTCCAGGTCACTAAGGGTGGCTGCTGAAGCAGGGCTAAGGTCAAAGGTGTTAGGAAGAGCTGGGGACAAGGTTCAATCAGGAAAGTGTTCGTAGGCATAAGAACCAGAGTTTGATCCCCAGCACCCAAAGAGGCAGGCATGATGGTACTCACTGATAATCCCAGAACACGATGGAAATGGGGAGACCCAGCCAACCTCACCTACTCTGCAAGCTCCAAGTTCAATGAGAGATTCTCTCTCAAAAGAATAAATAAATAAAATAAGGAGAGGGATGGAGGTGGTTCTGTGCATAAAGACACTGGTTACACAAGCATGTGGGGCCTGAGTCTGAATCCTCAGGTATAAAAATCCAGGAGATTCCACAAGTGCCTGTAACTACAGCACTGTGGAGAAGACAGAACAATCACTGGGGATTGCTCGGCTCTCAATCCAGCTCCAGGTCCAGACAGAAACCCTGTCTCAATGGACTAAGCAAAAGCAGGATACCCACCATCTTCCTTTTGCCTCCGTATGCACACAAAGGTGCCTATATAACACACATATGTGTTCATATACTGCAGGCATATACAAGACACATATACTCCATATATGTGTCTCATGCATGTGTATTCATGCACTTACCTGCATGTACATGCATGCATTGTGTGTGTATATGTGTATGTATATGCATGCACACTCATGATGAAAACCAAGCTGTATGGCACCTGAGGAATAGAACCTGAAGTTGACCTCAGATCTCCACATAAAGATGCTTACACATGCACATATGTTCAAATATAGATGTGTACCTGCACACAAACACACACATGTCCCTCTAAAATACCCACACACATACTCACTGAAAATAAAAAATCCCAAAGCAAATGTTAGTTTAAGTTCTTCAAACCTGCCTCTCCCACTTGGGTAAAAAAATAATATTGTCAATGGCATCCCAAGATGCCTTTCTCTTCTCTACACCATACAGATGATAATCTCTCTTGCTACAGAGCCATTAAGAAGACTGAATAAGAATGGTCCAACGAGGCACTTTGTTCCGCACTTGGCACATAGTAGGTGCTCAGTGAGTGTTAGTTTCCTTCTCTAGAAATATCTAGGGGTGAGCCTTCAGAGGAGAGCTCACTGTAGTCAATTCAGTTATTCATATTCTCCCAACTGGGGTAAAATTATAGATCTGAAAAATCTCTCTGAAGATCAATTTCTCTAAGTCTATTGAGTTATAGAGAAGCAGCCCACACACTAAAGCAAGTGGGAAGAAAGAAGGCTGCAGATGGGGTTGTTTTTAATTGGCCACGAGGAAGAATTGTTGAGCTGCAGTCAACGTTCGTCACCAATTTCTTCATAAAGACTGTCATAACCAAACACACATGCTGATGGGAGCAGGAGCATAGTGTGTTACAGGGGAGGCCATTCTCACTGGTTGTATAAAACACAGATACTTTTTAATTTAATATTTTCCCAGAGGTCTTTAAAAATGTTGGGTGCATTTTAGAAATCCCAGAGTTAATGTTTGCCGCTTTATATAAGGCTATCATTTTTTGTTTGTTTGTTTGTGTTCAAACACAAATCAAGTGACATGTTTAAGATCTGAGCCAAGAGCCCAGGAACTTATTAAGAATAAGTCCAGAGGGGAGTGTTGGCAAATGCCTGAGTGTGGAAATGAGGTGACATTTAAGAATCCCGGAGAGAGATGAAGAAGGAATGAGATACATGAAGCCCTGTGGGGTGAGTGAGGAATAGAAATCTGAGTAGCTGAGAATGAGCTTAGGAAGGGTGAAGGGAAGGGCCTGGGAGAGGTACACCAAAGGCCAAGGGCCAAAGGACAAAGGGCAGGAAGCACAGAGGATTGGGGGTACGGAAAATATGACTGAGAGCCAGGTGCCCCAAAGTCCATCTCTAGCACACACACACACACACACACACACACACACACACACACAGACACACACACACACGCAAACACATGCATATATGCTATGTGGGGAGAAGGGAAGGAAGACAGAGGGGGGAGGAGGAAAGACAGAGGGAGAAGGAAGAAATAGGGAGGGAGAGAGTGAGAGTGAGACCTGTCTGTTAGGGGTTTCCAACTAAGCATGTCTACTTTAGGCCAGCTCACCCCAACCTCAGACTTCAGCTCCTTTGACCTCTGGCCAATATTCATGTGTCCCCATATCAGTTTCTACAAACCTTCTTTTTCAATGTTACAATACAATAGTTCTGTATTTATTCTCTCATGCCTATCCGTTGTGTTTCTGTGTTGGCTAGTATTGATTGGCAAAATTTACAGGTTCCTAGGAGACAAACCTCTAGGTGTACCTATGAAGAAGTTAATAGACTATGTTAATAGAGACAGGAAGTCCTACACTAACTAGATCTGTGAGCTGGGCTTCTGAAAGCTGAGCACCAGCATTCATCTCTTTTTAGACTGTGTACGTGATTTTACCAACTTCCTCCTGCTCCTACCATTGTGACTGCCCAGCCATCCATAATGGGCTGTATCTTGAATTAAGGATTGCAAATAAATCCTAGCTTCTTCAAGTTTCTAGTGTTGAGGATTTCACCATAGCAGCAAGAGAAGTAACTGATACAGTCTTTCATCTGGGAGCTCCCTCACAGGTTTCAGTTTTAACTGCTTGGTCCCAATCTTATGGCGTTATGGGACATTTGGGTGACAGAGCACAGCAGGTACAGGTAAGCCATTAGGTTCTAATGTAATCTTCACTTCATTTTTTATTAGATATTTTCTTTATTTACATTTCAAATGTTATCCCCTTTCCTGGTTTCCCCTCTGAAAACTCCCTTATCCCCTTCCCCCTCCCCCTGCTCACAAACCCACCCACTCCCACTTCCTGGTCCTAGTATTCCCCTACACTGGGGCATCGAGCCTTTACAGGACCAAAGATCTCTCCTCCCACTGATGACCGATAAGGCCATCCTCTGCTACAAATGTGGCTGGATCCATGGGTAGCTGCCATGTGTACTCTTTGGTTGGTAGTTTAGTCCCTGGGAGCTCTGGGAGTACTGGTTGGTTCATATTGTTGTTCCTCCTATGGGGCTGCAAACCCCTTCAGCTCCTTGGATCCTTTCTCTAGCTCTTCCATTGAGGACCCTATGCTCAGTCCAATGGTTGGCTGAGAGCATCCACCTCTGTATTTGTCAGACACTGGCAGAGCATCTCAGTAGACAGCTATATCAGGCTCCTGTTAGCAAGCACTTGGCATCAATAATAGTGTCTGGGTTTGGTGACTGTATATGGAATGGATCCCCAAGTGGGGCAGTCTCTGGATGGCCTTTTCTTCAGTCTCCGCTCCACATTTTGTCTCTGTATCTCCTCCCATGGGTATTTTGTGCCCCCTTCTAATAAGGACCAAAGCATCGGTTTTTCTTCTTCTTGAGTTTCATGTGGTTTGTTAATTGTATCTTGGGTATTCTGAGCTGGGCTAATACCCCCTTATCAGTGAGTGCATACCATGTGTGTTCTTTTGTGATTGGGTTACCTCATTCAGGATGATATTTTCTAGTTCCATCCATTTGCCTAAGAATGTCATAAATCCATTGTGTTTAATAGCTGAGTAGTACTCCATTGTGGAAATGTACCACATGGCGTAATCCTCACTTCTATGCTATGCTGTGCCACAATGCAAGTAATCTGCAGGACAAATCTTGCTACCATGAATTCTGTTGTGTCTCCTCCTGCTATGAGTAACTCCATCAAGCAAATCTCTGAGGCAAAATAAGCCCTTTCTCCCTCAAGCTGTTCCTGTCAGGGATTTTGGTCAGAGTAGCAAATGAGCAGTTAATAGATTGTCTCTCTATTGATGCTTCAGCCCTTGTAGGTTCATCGGGGAATCAAAGTGAAAACTGGTATAGAAACCTCTTAGTTACATTGGTATTTATGCTGGTGTTCTTCCTGTCCATCCTGGTCCAACCCCTCTTCTGGACCCTCCTGGGATCCCTTCCTTCCCTTCCACCTTAGTCACTGTGTTCAGTCTATCCAGACTCAGGGGACACAAAGTAGATAGCACTGTTCTTCTTAGATCCCTCCATAAGACCTCTCCATAAGAGGAACAAAGATGGCAAGTCCTCACTAGAACTCAAGAGGCAGAGGTTTCAATTCCCCTCCAGCCTCATTTTTATGCTCTGCCCCAACTTGAACTTCACATTTGAGCATCCTCAGAGGTACTGTTCTGTTTCGGGAACTTGCCATTCTTTTTAATATTTCCCACAACACTGTTCCTAAAATCCAGCCTGGCCTTGGAGCTTTTACCCAATGTGTTATGCTAAGCTGCATTTCTACCTCTATCTCTGCCCTATGTTTGGTTAGCTTGACATACTGGACATGCTATTAAAATGATATTTCAGTAGATTATCTCATGTTACATGATACATGCCCATGCTGGTGTATTTCCTGTCTGGGGTATGAAGGCTACACTGTCACTCCCTGTTAGTATAGCTGGGATGGTAAGAATGTCCATCTTCATCCCTTCCCCAAAGGCTACAGTCCTCCTTTCCTCTCCTTGCAGCTCTTGCTTTCTTCATCCCCAGCAAGTGAGTTCCCAGCCTCTGCAGAAGTGGCCCACTCAGTTCTAGGTAAAGGTCCATCTTTCAGGTCTCTCTCAGAACTGGGACTTCAATTTGATTAAAACAACTCCTTACCACAGTTCACATCAGGCTTCTCAGTTCTTTACAAATGGACCTTCTGCTAGAGCCACCTTGCCTCCAGCTACCAGCCCTATCTCACCTCATCCTTGACCTGGAGAGGACTTAGAAGTCAGGAGTTGGGTATGGCCTCTGTTCTTTTGGGTGCTCTGTATCAATTCTTTCACTTCTTGTTCTTTAACCCTTCTGTCTTAGTCAGGGTTTCTATTCCTGCACAGACATCCTGACCAAAAAGCAAGTTGAGGAGGAAAGGGTTTATTCCGCTTACATTTCCACATTGCTGTTCATCACCAAAGGAAATTAGGACTGGAACTCAAGAAGGTCAGGAAGCAGGAGCTGATGCAGAGGCCATGGAAGGATGTTACTTACTGGCTTGCTTCCCCTAGCTTGCTCAGCTTGTTTTCCCAAGACTACCAGTCCAGGGATGGCATCACTCACAATGGGATCTCCCACCCTTGATCACTAATTGAGAAAATGCTTTACAGCTGGATCTCATGGAGGCATTTCCTCAAGGGAGGCTTCTTTCTTTGTGATAACTCCAGCTAACGTCAAGTTGGCACACAAACCAGCCAGTACACCTTCCTTTCAACAGGAATCCATGCAATGGGTTGAGTCGGCAGGGCCATAATTCCATGTTAAACAATGGAATGAGCAGGTGACCCGGTTCAGCCCATCTTTTCACTCCTTTTCCCCTGTTGAAGCGATGATGCTGATGGGTTCATATACAGAAAGCCATTCTGTCAGACACTAGAACTGCACAGCAAGCTCAAGATGTGTAAAAGCATGCCACAATGTAAGTGCTCATGGGTTATAGTTTGTTCCTAATCATTTTATCCACCCTCCATTTTTCAACTGTTTTGTCGTTGTTGTGGTTGATGACGATGGTGATGGTGTTGTTGTTATTTAAATTAGCATATAAAGTAACAGGACTCTTGAGATCGTCACATATATTTGTCATTATCCTTTGTTGTAGTCTGTCTACCTGCTTTCCATGTGCCTCACCACCACTCTAGCCAGTTCCCTTCCTTCCTCCCCTAACCACCTCCTTTTGTTCTCACACCACTTATTCTATCAAATCCCCTTTCTAGATCCATATCCATTTTCTCCTTGTCCCATTTCCCGCTGCTCAGACTTGACAGTCAGCTGCATAAGTCAGACTATTCATGAATGGTGCCCAAATTTGGATGGAGAACTCTGGTTGGCTCAGCTGAACTTTCTGAGACCAGTCAGTCTCTTACTGAGCCAGACTCTACCCTGGCCTTCCTCATGTCATTCTCTCCCAATCCCCAAAGGTACTAGCCAGCAAGCTGCCCTCCATTGCAGTGGAAACACCTGTGTCTTGGATGCTCGTTCGCACCTCCAGCAGTGTTTATTATCCAGGGTGAGCAGCAAAGCAGCTTGGAGACAGAATCTGTCACTCAAAGTCCCTTTAGGAAATTTCCACTTCTGTGGCCTCTGAACTATGTCAAAAGCAGGTGGCCAGCCCCTGCCTATATGCTGAGAAAACACAGACACTTTGGGGACAAGGCTGTTCTTGTATAGAAAAATCAACATTGCTAAAGACCCAAATACTTCCCAAATCTGAATTTGTGGCATGTATACATATGGCAAGAATAAAATTGTTTCTACTACTTTCTCGCTGTTAATATGCAAACCATTGTCTAGGATGACTCTTTATGAAGAAATGAGAGCGAGGCCCACATTTACTCACAATGATGGGCAGGCAGAGAAAGTAGCCTGAATTAAACATCTCATTTCCTGTTGCCCCTAAAGAAACCAGGACTCTGGAAATTTCTTTTATCTCTACAGCTTTGTCTGTCTGTCAGTTCAAGAGATTACTCCACGAGTTTCTTTTTAGGTAGATGAGTTCGTGGCAACAAGGAAATAGAGACCCTGTGGTGTGCTTGGCAAGCAATTTTTCTTTCTTTCTTAAATGCAGCAGGCCATCCACTGCCATTGGGTAGAATAGCAATCGAGTTCTGGGCTTTTCATACATGTAAGTCTTAATTTCTGCCACATATTTGCTTTGCAATTGCTGGCAATCTCTCTAATCTCTCTGTGGCCTGAGACCCTCAGTTCTAAAGTGTGAACTGTAATACATAGGTTTCTTGTGAGCATTGGGTGGGAACTTACCTGGGAAACCCTCAGCCTGACCCTTGAATCACTCTAGGACTATGCGTCAGCCGGTGTGATAGTGGCAGTGGTATCAAGCCTTGCTATAGTCAAGGTTGGAAAAGGTATTCCTGGCCAGGCCTGGTGAACAAAGAGTGGTAACCAGGAACCTTTGGGTGCCAGGGGACACTGTGAGAAAAATTGATCTTGCAACAATGACAATGGAAAGAAGCTGGTGACCCCCTGCTGAGTGGGTGGCTTCGCCCAGCTGGATCAGCAGAAAGGCAGTCACTCAACACCAAGACCTACCAATGCCCCCTCTCTTCTCTCAGGACTGCAGATTCCAATGAGAAATCCCCAGAGCTGCAATCTCAGGAGACCGAAGGCCCTCCCTGAAATGCCCACAGAAGGAGCTGGCTCTCAGGAAGCTGTCCCTGCATCTGGTCATGAGTGGCCGTGATTGGGAGCAAAAGGCAGAAGTAAGTAAGACCAGGAGGAGACCTTGAAGGAAATCCTTTAAAGTTCACAAATTTAATTTTGTCCTGGTTTTGTTGAAGGCTGGGGGGTCGAGACATTTCTTATTTTATCCAAATCAGCTCAGAAACCTCCAGAGAGAGGACAAGGGTGCTGCTGTAGTCTTTCTAAGGCCCTCAGTGAAATCAATGTCCCTGCTCTGCCCTGAGACCCCTAAAATGTCAGTGGAAGTTAGAACCTTAAATAGCCTAAAAGAAGAGCACCATCATTCCTACTTTCAATGATAAACACATGAAGTGGAAGAGCCAGTGATGTGCGATCTGCGTGGCAGGAGGGCGAGCTCACAATTGATAAGAATGTCTAAATAGGGGACACCATTGGCCCCAAGGCTTAAAAACATGAATATTCCTACTAAAATTAAAGTTTTCTGTGGGGCTAGAGAGACAGCTCGGTGGCTGGAGTACTTAGGGCACTTGCAGGAGACACTGGTTGCGTCCCCAGCACTTACATGGTCACTTATAACTGCCTGCAACTCTGCTTTCAAGAGATCTAATGCCCTCTTCTGGTCTGCATGGGCGTCAGGCAGTTACACTATGCACATATGTGCAAGCAAAACACTCATAAACATGAAGTAGAATACAGTTTAATTTTTTAAAATTAAAAATGTCCAAAGATTGATTGACTGATTCTCTCTCTCTCTCTCTCTCTCTCTCTCTCTCTCTCTGTGTGTGTGTGTGTGTGTGTGTGTGTGTGTGTGTGTGTGCATGTACACGCAGGAACCCAAAAAGGCCAATAGAGGGCATCATATTGACTAGAACTTGAGTTATAGGTGGTTGTAAATAGGGAATGCCAGGAACAGAACTCAGGTCCTCTGTAAAAGCTCTCAACTGCTGAGCCATCAACCCAGAGTCTTTTTTTAAAATGATTTATATTAAATTAAGATTTTCTAATCCTAACTGACTGTGGTTTCCACCAAGCCTCAGCCTCTTGCTCATGGATACACAGATAAAATTTGATTGGCTCCATTCCGAACATTTGGATGTTAAATTAATGACATACTGTTTTTGGAAGATGAAACTTGAGGACTCCTGTTCCTCAAATGGAAACACGTTACAGTAATGATTCTTTTCTTTTCTTTCTTTTTTTTTTTTTGTAATTATCCAAATGTTTGAATTAGAACTTAATTTTTCCCCTCAGACCTCACTCCAAAGCTTCTCCACATGACTGCTAGTCTCATTGCATACTCTATTTGTGTCTCAGTTTCCATATTTTGGAAAGATGACCCATAACACCTCCAGTGACATTGTGAAAGCTCCAAGTGACACGTTTCACATCCACTAGGTAGCTGTCCGCTGTGGTTGGCTTCCTCCCACCTTCCAAACACAACTTCATGTATCCTCCAATCCAGATTTCCTTCTCCCCACCTTTCTTCCAATGTAACTTGTATTGGGGCTACAGGCTGATCTTAGCTCTGCAGAGAACCTGGTATTCTCTAGGGTACACGCTGACCTGTGAGTCACCCTTGTACTTGTTTATAGCAAAGGAGGTTTCTCTACCATGGACTCTCCATCAGCAATGGACAGAGATGCCAAAGAATCAAAGTGCAGTCTTGGGACATTCAGCAAACATTAACCACCTCGTTAGAGGTTATTTCACATCTGGCTCCATCATACACAAATTAATCATGTCCAAAGGATGGTGAGTGTGGGAAGGCTACTCACAAGTGATGGATGAGTACCATGCTTGGGTGCTTTTAGAACTAAGCCATGTGGAGGAGGCAGCAGGGCAGGCTGGGCATCACTATCCTGTGATGAATCTGGGTATCTTTGTTTGTTTTCGGGGAAAATGTGCTGAGGTGTCCAACAGTATCTCCAGGACCCCACATGGATATTCTAGGAGCTTGTGTAAAATGGTTTGCTATTTGCATATAACCTTTGCACATCCCCCTTATATTTTAAGCATCTATAATTACTTATCATTCCTAATATGTGGTGTAAATCATTGTCACATCAATGACCAGAAAACATGACTGTACATGTTTAGCATTGATAATTCCTTTTTCGCAGTAAACTCATCTCAGCATACAGAATGGTTCTGTAGACACAGAACCCATTGACACTGTGATGGTTAAAGTTGATGGCCAACTTGACAGCTTCTAAACACACTTAGGAAACAGCTCTCTGGGCATGACTGTGAGGGAATTTCTGACTAGGTTCGTAGAGGTGAGAAGACCCATCCTAATGGTGGGGTGATATCATTCTATGGGCTGGGGTCCTGTACTGAATAAAAAGGGAAAAGTCAGCTAAGCATCAGAATTCATCTCTCTCTGCTTCCTGACTATGAATGTAAAGCAACTAGCTAGCTCGAGCTCCTGATAACATGGCTTTATTGCCACAATAGACTGTGCCTGCTAATGGTGAGTCAGAATAAGTCCAGCTCCTTCTTTACATTGACCTTTGTCAAGTATTTTCTGAATTTACACAGACTCACTGCAGATTGACAGACCAGTTCTATATGGAAAATCAGACTCACATTCCAGCCCAAGTCCCTTTGCCATGTCAACTAGACAACATAATAAATCACATATCCTGGGTTGGAGAAGGGACATCCCTTGGAAGAAATTACTCAGCCTTTTTCTCTTTTATCCTAGGTTAGATAAAAGTCCTGATAAAGGCTAAGAGAAAATGAAGTACCATATCCATTGATAATTCACATCAATGATCCATCACAAGGAAATGGAAGGTGATGGAAGAAGCTGAGATCCAAGGGATCTGTTATTGTGAGCAAGGCTGACTTAAATGGAAATAGTCTGCACCTAGTCTCCACCTGCAAAGTGAGAATTAATAAATGTGTTACCAATCATGTAGATGTGAGGTGGAGATTAGAGAATATTCACAAAGCATTTGCTACAATGTGGAGAATGTCATGAAGACACTAAAAATTCTAGCAGATGTCATGCCTTCTTTGCAGTTGCTATACTGTTGAGGCAAGAAGAAAGGGCTCCCTGAAAAGAGCTCATGGGTAAGTGCCACAGTGACTTCTGCACAGGGGACAACATCTCTAATTAACTCACACAGAAGACTTCCCGGACTTCTACTGTCAGCCCTAATCACATTCCCTTTGAGTTTCTAAGAAGTAAGGAGGTGAATGGTAACATGGAATCCACATGACATTTAATCTCCTCATCTCCCCCAAATCTCCTTCTTTATGGATGTGTTAATTTTCTGTGATAGGAGAAGAGACAGAGACAGAGAGGTCAAGTCCAAAGCCAAGTGTTAAGAAGTGATTAGAACTACTTTTCCAACTCAGTGCTGTGGCTTCTCCAAGCACAATATGGCACTGGCTCTGTGTGTTTCTCGTGGGCTATGTCCATTTATTACTTCTGCAAAAAGCAAGGTAAAGGAGTTCATTGGAAATCCATGACAAGGGAATCCAATTTTAAAATACATGGCAATGAAATAACTTGTCATAAGTTATATGACTAGACATAATTTTGTGTGTGTGCATACACATGTGTGCGTGTGCATGTAGGAGGGGCATACATATGGTTACATGCATGGACCATGAGTGTGGAAGCTAGAGAACAGCCATGATGGGTATTGCTTCTCCTCAAACATGGTGCACATCTTTTTTTTGGTCTCATACAGGGCATCTCACTGACTGGGGACCCAGTAATTAAGCTAGCACACTCCAGGGATTCTGCTGTTTCTGCCTCCAATTACAAATGTGTGGCACCCAGTCAGACTTTTTTATGTAGGTTTAGGGAATCAGACTTATACCCTACTACTTAACTTTTACTGGCTGAGCCATCTCCCCAAATCCTAATGATAATCTTTATTATTAGCACTTTCTTTGGGGTATTTTCTTGGGACACCATAGGCAGAAATTGAACTGATTTGAGTTGTTAAACTCATTCTGATGTTCATACCAATGTTTGGCTCAGTGTCTGAACTCCTCTGAATGTCAGCAGCAGTTCCTGCTCAGGACAGGACCCACATTATCATCATTTGAGATAAATGTGCAGGTGAATGCAATTCCTGTATCTGATTGGTAGAATTATTCTGTATTCATGGGAATGAATCAAGGGAAACTTGGCTGAATCAATCCTTCTAGAACCTTCACAGTTAAGTGGGAACAATGATAGGGGCTGACAGGTTTGGGTAAGGTGACTCCAGATATCCTCCTAGGTATCGTACCCATATCTCCTAGTGGTACTTATCTCAGAAGATAAATACTTAGATGTTAGGAAACTCTTCTTAATTTCTCTGGGACTTTTCACTTCACTTGAACACGAAGAGTTACAGTTGGGAAGGTATATTGTAAATCCAGTGACAGGGCTCCTAAAGCTGATTGGAGATGCTCTCAAGCCTAATTAAAGTGGTTTCCTTTCTTGACTTGGCTCCAGGTATTCATTTATTGCCTGGGCTAGAAACTAATTTGTACAAAGATTTGGGAGCCCTTATACCGGGAGGGTTGTTTTGTGTGATTAAGTTAAAACATTTAGTTCAATGCTAAAGAAGTAATTTGAAATAAAAGAAATTGCACTCCATATTCAAATAGTAAATGTGGAAATGGAAGTTCATGAAAAAGTATTTCTGAGTAAGTACCTCTCTCAGGCACTGAGTATGGAATCAGGAAGACTCATCTTGAATGAGTTTTTTCTGCAGCCATAAGCTCAGATCTGTCCTCCATAAACTCAGTGATTTGTTCCCCCACTGTATTCTTCATTTTCATTTCTTTATAATCCCATGCTGACCTCTTTCTGTCGCAGTGACAATGTAAGGAATGAATATGGTGCTATAAATTGCCAGCCACATAGATGTCATCTGGTATGTGACACACCTCCGACATTCACCACCGTCAGTCACCATTATCTTCAACATTAAACCCATCAACATCAACAGTCTAGAAACCCTCTCTTAAGGCAATGGAAAGTAGAGGAGGGATCTATCTAGAAACTAGAGGATGACAAATTTCAGGGTCTGATCCACATATAACAACAAATGTATCTGAGTTTCTATAGATACTGTGATGGACTTAGCTAACTCCAAGTTTTTAAAAAGGGTAGAAATGTATTGGCTCACAGAAACAGCTGAAAGATGGAGGTTTTATTTCTGCTGTTTCAGTTGTTTTAGACATCTGTGCATGGTCAGAACATCATGGTGATAGGAGCATGGGGAAGAAGAGAGTTGATCATCTCATAGAATGAAACAGTAGAGGAGGATATAGGAAGAAGCCAGACACAATTATTCCAAGTAATCGCCCTCTCTACTTATTTACACCCCCCCCAACAATGTCCCAACTCCTAAAGTTTCCAGAGCCTGACAGATTAACATCAGCACACAGGGAACAAGCATTCAACACATGACTGTGGGCACCTTTCATATTCATACCATAAAATGTATTGCTAATATTACTCACAGGTATTGGCTTCCTTCTCCTTCAATTCAGTTGCAACTCACCAATCACCTTCTGAGGGAAACTCTCTGAACTCCTCAGATCTCTAGGGTAAGTAAAGCTCTTAGGACAGTCATTTCCATCCTCTTGAGGTTTTTCTCACACTGGCATGCTCCTGGTATTGTGTAATGGTTACATGTCTCTATTATAACACTGTATATTTAGATGGTCCTTCTTATTACATCCCCCTGTCCTTAGACTACAAAGGCACTCAATTAGTTGCTGGATATATGAATGAATCAATGAGTGAGTGAGTGAGTGAGTGAGTGAGTGAGTGAGTGAGTGAGCAAGGAGCAAGCAAGTGAGTGAGTGAATGAGTGAGTGAGTGATTGAGTGAGTGAGCGAGGAGCAAGCAAGCAAGTGAGTGAGTGAGTGAGTGAGTGAGTGAGTGAGCGAGGAGCAAGCAAGCGAGTGAGTGAGTGAGTGGATGGATAGATGAATGGGTGGATGCATGCATGCATGGATTGATGAATCAAAAAACAACTGTAACAAGTCTTGGTAAAGCTAAGAAAATATCAGAACCCTCTATATTGTTGGTGGAATTATTAAGTATTGTAGTCTCTTTGGGAAAAAGATTGGCAAGTCCATCAAAATATTAAATATAGGGTCACCATGTGACCTAGTAACACTACTCCTAGATTAATGCCCGATACACTCCCTCCACAAAAATTTTCATATGAACGTTCATAGTAGCATTATTCATAATTAGCCAATGATGGTAAAAATAAAACCATTCATGTGAATTCCACTAATAAACATATAAACAAAATCATTCTATTCACACAGCACCATTCTATTTCTCAAGGGAAAGGTGATCCATATCACAACACCTTGTGTCAACATTTCCCACAGTGTAAGAAGCCAGTTAGAAAAGCCATAGGTTGTAAGAATCCATTTATCTAAAATATTCAGAACAGCCAATCCAAAGAGACAGAAGATGGGTAGTCATCAGGAGCAGAAGCAGGAAACAGTGTCAGGTCACTGAGAGAAAAAGCATTTCTCTCAGAATGAGAGAGGGTGAGGTATGAGGTGATAAGGATGATTTTACAACCTGTGAAAGTGAAGAAAAGCAATCCACACTGAATCATACACTTGAAAGGATGGACTTTAGCAAGAAGGTGTCCACCTGAGCTGATAATGGTTACTCATGAAACATATAACAACAGGAGCAAACCCTAAGTTAAGCTGTGGGCCATAAGGGACGATGACAACAACATGGGAGGTTTATCACTTTCACCAAATATATCTCTGGTACAGGACACTGAAAATAGGGGAAGGTTGTGTGAGAGAGGAGCCAGAAAGAACATGAGAAGTCATGGTGGCTTCTGTTCAATGCTAACTCAATGTAAAACTCCTATAGATACATATATGCTGGGTCTATTCTTTTGGCTGATGAATGCCCAGCCCCAAGTAGGACATCTATAGCAGCATCGCTCTAAGATTCAGGAAACATGTCAGAAGATGGAGTAAAAAAGTAAGAAGAGCCTGCAGACAGGGTGAAAGGGGTGGAGTTCTGTAAAAGGGTGTCTGTCTTTACTGCAGCTCTTGTCACTGGCACAAGATCTGCACAAGTTCAAGCCAATGACATCAGTGACCATTCCAATAGACACCATTAATTTCATAAATATGTTAAAGACAAGAAGGAGAGGACGCTAAGATTCGAAGGGGACATGCACAGGGTGTTTAGAGATTATGAGAACGGGGAGTAGGGGTTGGGAATGAGCAAGGTACATTGCATCAATAAAATTGTCAAAGAATAAATAAGATGCTCTTTTTAAAAGTTCACTTTTAAAAAGAATGAGTTCTGTGGCATGCAAATAACTGATTGGTAAAGCAATTGTTTCATAAAAGAACAAATGGATAATGTGCTGGAACTTCTCTGCCCAATGAGCAGACTCTGCTCCACACACCAAGATTCCTCCATCAGGCAAAGGGAGCTCATTGGGGCCCACACAAGCCCTTTGGCCACTCGCTCAAGTCTTCCCTTTTGGGGACTAAGATGCCTACTGGAATCAAGGACCCTCTACCAATTCTTGTCACACATACACACATTCTAGGCAGTTGGGCTTTGAATGTGTTAGTAATGAACCATTTGGGCTTCTGTCCCCAGAAATAATAATATTGCACCTTCAGCAAAGTCTGTTGTGCAGCTTGTCAGGCTGATCCACTGTACAGCTGCTGGTGGCATGTACGCTCTCAAAGGATAGAACCATTCATTGTCCTAACACATCCTTGATTGCCTCTTGTCTAGGCCAAAAAGCACAAAGCTTAGTTTTGCACACATACACAAAATAAATCCAACAAATATTACCCCCACGGTTCTACCCATTCCCCATTAGCCACCCTGACAGCTCTGCAAACCTAAAAATTTATAGGTAAAGGACACATAGACCCAACACAGACTCTTACCAGAAAGGGATTCAAAGCCATGTCTCCTGAGTGTCATGCCTGGAAAAGGCTGATGTAGGAGAATTACAAGTATTGGGCCTGGATAGGCAGCTCAGTGAGATCCTGTCTGAGATAGGAAATAGGGCTTTGAGGATGTAGCTCAGTATGTAAACTATTTGCTTAGCATGTTGCATAAATAAGGCCCCTGAGTTAAATTTCCTGTGCTTGAAAAAAAAAAAAAAAAACAGGCAAGAAAGAAGGGAGGGAAGGAGGAGGGAGGGAGAGAGGGAGGAAGGTAAAGAAAGGGATTGAAGACAAAGTGAAACTAAGGTTTGTAGAGAACTGAACAGGAGAGTCTACAGCCCCCTTCTGCATGCAATCTGTGAAAATATGTCTTCCCTCATGGGTCTTTCTGTACCATGTGCCCTAAGATAGATATAGGAATCTAACGTTGAAAGTTTATGTGAATGAACTAGCAATTGCTTGAATATTTTTAAGAACCAGAAGATAGACCTTTATCCTGAAAACTTTTTTTCAAAAAAAAATGTATCTTCAGCTATTTCTAATACTAGTTTTACAACAACCAATCTAGCTTACCAGTGAATTCTGAACTCATGAGAGACCCTGCCTCAAAAGATAAGGTAGATACTCAGCGTTGACCTCTGGCCTCCACACACATGCATCTGTATCAACATACACATATGCAGGTCCATGCTGTATGCAGGTACACACTCATATATACAAATGAAAAATCTTCATGTAGAAACAAGGCTCTATAAATGTTTTTTTTTTGGATAATACGGTAGACTTGGAACATGGGTTGAGTTACTTCAAGGATAAGGGAAGCCATGTGAGATGGGCTATCTCAAAGTTACTTTCCCTGGAAGAGCTATGCATCAGAGGCCTGGTAATCAGCAATTCATAGATGTAGCACCTGGGTTACCAACAGGTAGACCAAACGACGCAGCACTTGGTCTTGTCATTTCAACCAGTGCACTTTCTTCTGCCTTATAGGGACTGAACAGGGGCAGTTGTCTTTCTGCTTCTAAGTAGAGAGGTGAGGTGTGGTAGTTAGTGCATAGAGATAGATGAAGTTCCTAAACACACTGGAATGTGTAAGAGAGCCTCATATAACAAGAATTATACAACTTACAACTGAGTAGTGCTGAGGCTAAAGAATCCTTCTTAAGAGCCATTTTTTTTAAAAAAAAATTGACAATTTCATAATGTATATGATGCAATATGTTTAGTCCCCTAGTCATCCCCCACTACCCTTCAACTCTCCCCAACCTATACCCTCTCTTCCTCTCTAACAATCTTGACCCAGATTCACTACTTTTGGTTCAGTTTTGTGACCCATTTACTTCAACCAGGTCCACAACAGTCAGGTTGGGACTAACCATTGGATCATGCTAGGATCACCAGATCCCATTTTTAATTCTTTGAATTCCTTCTTAGGCAAATCACCGGATGTGGGCGAATAATCTGCCTGCCCATCAACATTCTAACACCTGCACATCTTCTTTTATCCAGTTGTTGACCAAGTAATCTAGATGTCAAGGATTGGCTCCTTGATAGTTGCTGAAAGCACTGTATCTAAATAGTTACTTTGTTTCTTTTTACCACTAGTTAGTCCACTAAATTAGTCTTGTCTTTGAATTTTATTCTTAATGTCCCTCTTCCTGGTTTGAATTTAATATAAACAGAGGTAGGTAGCTACCTTCCAGTGTATTCTTTTTTGTGTAAGTGCCACATTTAGGGGAGGTGTAAGTGGACTTCTGCCCAAATGTGTTCTTGTTTGCTCTATATATTCAGATCCCTTGACTCAAGAGACCAGAGAACAATGATGTGAAGTAGGGTTTAGGCACCACAGGCTGACACATAGGACTCTACAATGCTAACATCACATTAGAGTCTGCCTTTCCAGCAATTCTACCACCTGTGAAATTGGAAATTGGGTGTCAGAGGAAATGGAGTGGAGGTATTTCATTTGCAGTGAAAATTCTGCATTGTCCCCGAACCAATGGGTGCGACGAGGTTTCAGGAGGAACAGATGGGTGCCTGCAAGCACAGGGCCTTGGATGCTCAGGGGAGGAGGGTGTTTCAGCCAAACCTCCTGGGGAAGTCCATCTGGCCCAGACCACGATAATGCACCCCAGGAGGAAATGAGATGAGGCCTGAAGATGCCTGCAGTTCTGGGAGGTACAGGGGGAGGGGGTGCTTATGTAAGAGACAACTGTTCTTATTGGCTGGGAGTTATTTGGATCTTGATGGTGACCAATTGGCTATGGGAAAGAAAGAAGCAAGAAAATACAGCTCTGCCCAGGGAAGCAACTAGGACTCTGATCCACCTTCTTGGTGGTTGTACATCATGTTTGAAACCCCCCAGGGTGGCCCAGCCAGGCTTCTGCATAATGGAGGGTTGATAGTCCCCATTTCTGTGTGTTTGGGGCTATAATAGGGACACGTCCAAGGACAATGCTCAGTGGGCATTTGATTCTCACAAGCTGCTTGCTATTCTTTTTCACAGAAGGGTTTTCCACGGTACAAGATATTAAGCCTCTGCAACCCCAAATTCCCAGGCTTTGCAAAACTTCAGCTAACACTGTAATGTGACCATTTTCTGAAATGCACACCCTTTGGAGTGCACACATTCCTAAGTAGAAAGGATGGTGGTGTAGCTGTCTGAGATATCAAAAGGGAAGGTGAATGAAGGCCTGAACAGTTCTCAAGATTTTTCTCCAAAGACCTTTGGTTAGTGAGTTGTGTCTGTTGATATTTTTTACATTTATAAATTCAAACCAGGACAATTTAAAGCTTATTGGTCAGTGCATTCAAACCACCAAATCATTACATGATAATCTACATAACGTAACTTCATTTTAAAAAAATAACAGTGGGGGATGATGAGGTGGCTCAGTGGTTAAGAACACTTGTTGCTCTTGTAGAGGGTCTGAGTTTAGTTCCTAGCATGCATGCCAGGCAATTCACAACTGCCTGTAACTTCGACTCCAGGAACACCCTTCTGGCATCTCCAGGAACCTACACTCGCATGCACATAACCATATCCAGACTTAGACACACACACACACACACACACACACACAGAGAGAGAGAGAGAGAGAGAGAGAGAGAGAGATTAAATCAATTTTTAAAAACCCAACAGTTTCTGAGACAACTAACTTAGTGGCGTGACTGTGTTAAGTCTTTTAGGTATCCTTTAATAGAGAGCAGATCCTCACATCACTTGTGCATTTAAACTACTGTTGTCGTTATCATTGTCAGTTAAAGTACACAATGACACTTAAAATGCAGAGATGGAAAAGAATAAACGAAGTTAATAACTTTCCCAGATAACAGGGAGAGTATTTTTGATTCTACACTGAAACTCAACAAGGGGTATTTCTCAAAGTTTAGTTGCCGCGTGAAACCTGAAACACATAGCAATATACTTTTTTGCATTCTATTTAATTGGAATTCATTGGCCCATCTTGCATTTTAAATGGGCCTCTTAGTACATTATGCACTGGTCATCTGGAAAATATGGGCTCCTTATATCATACGAATACTTTCAAGTCTTTCCACATTGCGTTAATATCTTTTTTTTTTAATCTGTTAATACCACCAATCTCATCCCCCAAATATTTGAGTTTTCAAAAGCGATGGTGCTTCCAGTTGCAAAATACAAAATTTCCAAAATTCTACTTGTCTCTTAAAGGTCGGCCTCTCAGCACAGGCAGCGGATGGCATCAGTTGTTTTCCTGAAGTGACGGGCTCGTTTATTCTTTTCCCAGAGACTGTCTGCCAAACACACAAGTCTGAAGAGTCATAATTTGTCTGTCAGTTGCTCTTCCAAGTGAAAATGGTGTTCTGTAAATAAATAGCAAGTTCAGCTCACAGCTCAGCCATGGCATGAGTGGTTGGCTCAAGCCAATCACCATACTGTACTCCACACAGAGAGTTCTCTGTATGTGTTCATCTTATCGGACCCCAAATATTAAAACATGTGAACACAGAGGTTGAGGTTTGATGGCATTTATCATTGTTACCACTTCATCTGGGGAAGAGTGACCATGTGTTTGTTGTCGCTGTTGTCCCATTTCTTTTTAACTGTGATAATGGCATGCTGAAGAACAAGGTAGCTGCTTATATGCATGGGCACAGCGGCTGCGAAGCTTCCTGAAGCAGTGGCAGGATGACTCGCTGTGGTTTTTGTACCATCAGAGCAGCAGCTATGAGCTGTTGATGAAAGTAACTGCGTCTTTATATTATTAAGAAAATAGTTTTGCCTTCAAAGGCCCCCTGAGAGAGTCTATGAACCTCTATGAGCTAGAGGACCACACCACAGTGAGTCTCAAGAAACTGGGAAATTCAGAAGCTTGCCCGACAGTGGCCTCGCTGCAGGCATTCCAACTGTCTTTTGGTTTGCTTGTGTTTGTTTGTTTGTTTCATAAAGGATATGCTTGTTGAAAAGATGACTCAGGGTAGACATATAAGATATTCGTAGAAAAATGGATCTATGATCAAAGCCATGATTTAGGGATTTGGATAGATTTATAAACTGTTTTCTGTGCCCTGGATGTAGGTAGTTTGATGGGCAGGTGTGTAAGTGTGTGTGTGTGTACATGTGAATGTGTGTATATATATATATATATGAATTGTGCATGTATATGAGAGTGTATTTATACATGTGAATATGTGTATTATATATGTGTGTGTATGTACATGTGAATGTGTGTATGCATATATGTGTATATATTCATGTGTGTGCATTTGATATATTACCCTATAAATACTGTCTTGCTGGCTTCTGTTTCACTGCTATCATGATGCAGTGTATATCCTTAAGCAGAGTATTGTAAACCTTGTTTCATGACAGCTCAGACCTCATGCTTAAATAATCATATTTGGGTGGAGAATAGGACTCCCACTTCAGGGAGAGATCCAAATACACCACGGCACTCCCAATCTCCCACATTACAGTGTTGCTCCCTTGTCCTTCTGAGCCTGACTACAGGAGGTGATATTACAGTATCCTGTAATGTTCCACTCCAGAAGTCAGCCAGGGTAATGTAAGATTGTCACCATTGGTTATGGTCTGACTGTGTATCTGAATGCCCCCACAGAGGCTCATGGTGTAAATGCCCAAATGGTGGCATTCCTTTGAGAAACTGTGGAAACTTTAGAGACTGGAGGAAACAGGTTACTAAGGCATATCTTCGATGGTATATATTATCCCTAGCTGTCTCATCCATGACATCCGAACCTGCCAGCATGTGAAACAAACTGTTCCCACTACACCTTCCCCACTAGGCGTGTCCAACTCATGGCTCATAGAGCATTTTCAGCCAAAGCTAGTTAGGACTGCAGCCCAATACAACGTCATAAGCTTCCTTAAAACCCCGTGAGAACTTGGGAGACGCCATTGTTGTTGTTGTTGCTGTTGTTGCTGTTGTTGCTGTTGCTGTTGAGACCTCAACTGAACGGTTCTGAGGTATGGCATTGCAGGTGACAAAGTTATAGTGTAATGTCAAAAGGTTGGACATGCCTGGCTCCCTCTGAAAGCATGGCCCAAAGCAACTCTTTCTGCTTTTAAGTTGGTTACCTCAAGCAATCAGTAACTGGGTATCCCAGCCCTCGTGAGAGCCACACAAGAGTCTGAGGGAGAGGTAACTCCTTGCCGTAGGAAAGGATGAGTTACCATAAAAAGAAAAGCTTCAGAGACCTCAAGCAGCTGGGTTTATTAGAAGGAGAACATTTCATTCTGGCAGTAGAGATGGCAGAGAGAGGAAGAAACAGCTGTCGCAATCATGGAGAGAAGACAGGCTGGCATGCACTGGGTAAGTGTCACTGCCATGTTTCAGCTAGGTCAAGGGGAGGAGAGGCAGGGAGGAGCAGGTGAGAGGCAGCTAGAGGAGACTAAGAGGTGAACTAGAGGAGACTAACAGCCCTCTATCCAAAGTTCTTAAAGGCAAAGATAAGAAGTTTGCCCTTTATCTAGAGAGGAAGGAAGGCCACTGAAAGATTTCCCTAAAGCCATAGTGGTAAGAAAAACTTTTAAAGGAATTTCCCATTGACCACAGTGTGGAGAAGAACTGGAGGGGATTGGATAGAGACAAACACGAAAATAGATTCGGCCCACTGTGTCCACTTGTCTGAGAAGCATATGGAATCTGCAGGAAGGCCACGTGGCTGGGTGGAAAGTTCAGGGCAGGTGCATAAGGATGAACAGATCTCAACCCCTTCCCTGAGCCATCAGAACTATAAATCAAAAATCAACCTTAAAAAATAAGTTGGCCTGAGCAACTATTTCAGTTAATACAAGTACTTGTTGTGGGCAATCAAGAAGACCTGAGTTCTCCCAGAAGACACATTTAAAAACCTAGTGTGGTGGAATCCTCTTGTAATCCCAACACTGGGGAGGTAGAGATAGGAATATTCCTGGAGCTCACTTGCTAGGCAGGGAGCCTATACTAAGTGGTTAGCTCCAGACCAAAGAGAGACCTTGGCTCAAAAGCAAAGAAGAAAGGTTCTGAGATGAGAGAGGTTGACTCTGGTCTTCTCATGCATGCACACACATGTGCACCCAACAATATTCAAGTGGATCACATGCAGACACACAGAGAGAGAGAGAGAGAGAGAGAGAGAGAGAGAGAGAGAGAGACTGAACATAGGACAGTGGTGCATGTGACTTCTCCCCCTGCCCTGTGTGTATGGATTTGATGACTCCGAGTTTTTCCCCTTGCAAAAGTCAATGAGACAATTAAGTCTCTGCCCATTTTTCCTCATCCTGATCTCAAACAGTGTTTAAAAAGGCTTGCAACACACTTTCCCTGCCTGGCTTTGTTAATAATTCATGCTCTCGCCTTCTTCAATTCTTTTGTCTTTGCTTACACCCAGTGGGAACCCTCAGTCTCTCATTTGCCTTCCTGAAGCTCCGTCTTTACAAACAGCCCAACAGCCACTTGGTGAGTGGCCATGATTTGGGGCTGGCCACCTTCTCTTTTATTTCCATCCAAACCTTACTCTGTGACCCTCTGTGCTTGTCTCAATCTTTTTACCCAGGGTCACCGTGGCTAACCCAGAGGAGGAGACTGTGTCATTACTGACAGTGTGGTCTGTGGACCAGTGACCTGACTGTGGTCTGTGGACCAGTGACCTGGGTCTCTTCTTAGAAGGGGGGTTCATCAGTCTCTACATTTGAAGAATGAAAAATGTTTTATGGTGGGGACAGTCCTGTCTATTGTGGGATGCTTGACAGCCTCCTTACCCTCTACCCATTATATAAAAGCAGTGCTTCCATTTCAGTTATATCAACCCAAGCTTCCATAGACACCACCTAAGGTCCTCTGGGTCTAGAACACCCCAGAGAACACAGCTACTCATGAACATTTAAAATACAATAACCTCAGAAAACCCCAGCCCTAGACAGTTCTGAAGAGTCAAAGCTGCCTTTCTGCAAGAGCCCAGCTGGGTCAAAACCACATGGCTACAGGACCAGTTTCCAAACCCAAGTCCATATGGAAGTTATGTGGGACTGTTAAGAACCATCTCGTGTTAGAACCCCATCCCTCGGAGACTCCTGGTGAGCTGTGGGTGTAAGGTAGCCACGTTGTTATTTGGAATATCTGTATTAAACCACCATGGGTCACAAGGTTTAACCACAATGTTAACCTTTCTCAGATGAAGAAACTGAAGCCCAGGATTGTTCAAGAATGTCCTCCAAATGGAAACCAGTGGCACCAAGATTCATGATATAAATTTTTACAGTAAAGTAAAAAATTGCTTGACACTGCTCCCAAAGTTCCTTCTAGTGCCTCTGGTAATATTAGTCCCCCTGCTTATATGTTTCCCATTTAACTTCCCCTGATTGGAGGGTAAAGTGTCAAGTGTAAACATGACCATGTACTTCTTCAGAACTTAGTACATCACCTTGCACAAGGTGGAAAGGCAACAGTGGAGTGAGCGAATGCATAAAGGAAATGTACACATAGTACACTGCAGGATTTAGCACCCATCCTTCTAATGCCAGAATCCAATTCATGCACAGCACTAATAGAGTCAGGAAAAGTGACAGATGTTCTATTTGGTCTCAGTGCAGCTTAGCACACAGTTCCTTCTACCTGGTGCTAATGAGCCTTTCCGCTCAATATATGATGGCAGGAACTGCTGTGGGCTGAGTTTCAGACTCAGGTATTGTTCTGTTTAGCTTTAAGTGTCAACTTGGCACAGCCTAAAGTCATCTGAGAGGGAAGCCTCCATTGAAGAGTTGCTCATATTAGATTGACCTGTGGGTATGTCTTTCAGGAATTGTCTTGATTATTAATTGACATAGGAGGTCCCAACCCACTGTAGGTGGCACCATTCCCTCGACAGGCAGTTCTGGGTTCATTAAGGAAGCAAGATGAGCAGGATCCAGTGAGTGAGACAGAGAACAAACTATGTTCCTCCATGGTTTCTCCTTCAAGCTTCTGCCCTGACCTTTCTTTCTCAGTGATGGACTGGAACTTGAAATATAACCCAAGTAAATGTTTTTCTCCACTCAGTTGTTTTTGGTCTCGGTATTTGGTCCAGCAACTGAATGAAACTAAAAAGGTAGTAACAAGAGTACCAGCTCCTTAAAGGGAGCCTTTGTCCATCAAGGGGTGAACCTGGCACTTGTCTCCAAACCGCGTATCCTCCTGTGTGGCCAAACCAACCACATTATCAATACATAATTACACCGACACTCAGATTGGCAGTAAAGTTCTTAAGTACTCTGAGCTAGAATTCAAAGAGACTAAGTGACCTCCCAATGGCAAAACAAAACCATTCCTCTTTTATGAACACACTTGAGAGATAGCCAAGCATATATACCTGTGTCTAGATGGGTCAGAACCTTGACCCTAGTCCATAGTCCTCTCCAGTTTATCACATTAGGTTCAGGAGATAAATCACTGCACTGAAGATGGAGGACTCCAGGAAGGACTTGACCATGATGATGGACAGCGAGAAATGCCTTAGAGAGATATCTCTGGCAATAGAGTAGAAGATGGATGAGAATTCGGGAACCATAGAAAAGAGATCTCTGAGTCTGGGTTTGCAATGGCTGAAGAAAAAAGGAGGTGTAGATTAAAGAGATTTGGGCGACATCAGTGTCCTGTAGTAGCAAGATACAAAGAGAAAAATAAATAGAAAGTTTAAAATAACAGCTAAGTGCAAGAGTTACATGCAGCTGTTTGGATGGAGATAATGTTTACAATGGAAAAAGTTGGTACCTTTTAGGGTCATCTACTCTATCCTCCTCTTCCTCCTCCACCTCCTCCTCTTCCTCCTCATCCTTCGTGCTCTCTACATCCTCCTTTTTCTCCCTTCATTCTCCTCCCCTTTTCTAATCACCCATCTTCTTTGGCATGAGTTATTAGGCCAAAATTCACAAAACATAAAATTGCTGGTTTTTAAGTCAGCTGCCATTAAGTACATTCCTTGTTGTGCAATCACCACCTCCATCTGGTTCTAATATATACCCGTTATTCCAAAGTAAAACCCGTGTCCCTCCCAAACTGATCTCTCCTCCCTTGGCAACCACCAGTCTAATTTCTGCCATTTTTGTTTACAACTGATTGGACTGAAAGTTTCATAAGAGGGGGATCATGTCGTACGTGGTTCTTTGTGACTAACTCCTTTCCCTCAGCATGGTTTGGGGATTCATCTGCATTATAGCTGTATCAGTCTTTTAACTCTCCTAGCATGGAGAGGCCACCATTTGTTTCCACATTCATTCACAAATGGAACACTAGGGTGTTTTCATCCTCTGGTTGCAGAAAGCCAATGGTGTGAAGGCATGCTTGCCTAAACCCTAATATTCTGGATATGTGGCTGGGCATTACAGAGTCACATGGTGATGCTATGCTTCTCTTCTGGGGCACCCTCAATCTGTTCCCCATGGTGGCTGAACCATAGGATGCTCTCTGCAATAATGCCCAGGGGCTCCAATTTCCCTAGTGCTGCTTCATCAACAACCTTGTCTCTTCACTTCCTGCTCAACGCTAGGAGATGCCAGTGTCCTTGAAGGTAGCAAAGGCACCCGACTTCCTTGCAATTAGCCCGCTCTGCAAATCAGCATTCCTTCTCACCCTGCAGCTCACCTTGACCAGAAAAAGCTTCCACACTCACTGCACCTTAACACAATGCCTTTGATCCAAATAAGTCCAATAAGCCAGCGACATTCACAGGCTTCACACATTCATCCCTTAGACCTCCTCAATTGTGGAACTGCTCAAGACATGTCTCTCAAATTGGCTGGCTGCTCTACTGTGGTGATGATAGATAGACTGCCTCTTTTAACTAAGGTCTTCCCAATGACTTTGACTGGACAAATCAGCTATGCTGAGGAGGAGGTTGGGGTTGTGTTTGGTCCTGCAGACCAGGGCAGAGTTAATATGACTCCCATCACTAGGGAGATTGCACCCCCTGTATATCACTGCATCCTGCAACTTATCTACTTATCACCCCACCTGAGTGTATGTTCACCCCTCAATTCTGTCTCAAGGGTCTCTCAATCACCAGTCAGTATTATTTCTCCTCATCTCAGTATCATTTGGCCAAAACACTTGAGAATTATCTAAAGGGAGAAAATGCTGATTTTGGCTCATCTGTTACAGAGGGCACTGTCCTTGTCCCTATGTGCTTGGGCAGAACAACATGGCAGCAAGGGCACATGGCAGAGCCTGTACTTCATTTCTTAAGGAACAGGAAACAGAGTGAAGGGGAGAGAAAGGAGCCCAACACAATATATGGTTTGTTCACGGGACAAAAGAGATGCCTCAGCATTTAATAGCATTTGCACCCACATTGGATGGTTCACAGTAGCCTGTAACTCCAGCTACAAGAGATCTGACACCATCTTATGTCCTCCATAGGTACCTACACACAGCACCTACACACAGGCATGCACGTGCACACACACACACACACACACACACACACACACACACACACACATACACACACACATTCACATTTTTAAAGTGTTGTTCCAAAAAATAAAGTCTCCTAGGACAAGCCTACTACTTCACCCAGCCAGGCACCATCTTCTAAAGTTTTCAAAACCTTTGAAAACACCACCAGTATCTGGGACTAAGCACATCATGCATGAGCCTGGCAGAAGCATTTTATATCCCAACCATAACCATTCGCATCCAATGCCTTGTCTTCAAATGTGTCCATTATACTCTGACCTTGTGGGTAGAAAGAAAGGGCATCTGGGTAGAACAGATGTGAGGGTACATGCTACTCTTCTCTTTCTTTGTCAGCTGCCAGCACTTTGTTCAATAGCCAGTGCACTGGCCAAAGAGTTGCGTGGCCAGATCTTGCTGCGTCTTCATTTTGTCTGACACACAACTGTCAAGTCCACTCATTTCAAATACAGTGATTATTTGAAGGCCAACAATAAGCCCCTGCTCTCTGGCTCGCTCTGTGAACTCCATGTGGGGTTTTTAAATTTTGTTTCTTTCTATTTGGGGGTTTAGATCTTTTGAAAGCTAGCACTTCACAAAGCAGAAGCAGACAAGTGAATTCTCCTGACCAGAGCCCAGCACATGACCAGCCATGAGCCTTAACGGGGTCAGCCAGCAGTGTCTGTGTAAAAGCCAGTCACATGTAGTCAAGTGCACATGGGGTCAAGTACAGATACTAACCACTGGGATTTTTGTTCAGGGATCGGGGTCATAATGAGAAGTGGAGATGAGCCAGAATGACAGGCATCCCCCCATTTTTCTGTCCCCACTGAGCTTCAGGCAACTCTCCCTGCTCTATTCCTGAAACCTCTCCTAACCTGCTTACTTGTGCTTTCTGCTGCCCCACAGGGCATCCAGAGTCCTCAGCCCCAAAGCAGACTCACAGCTTCACTGTGTTCCTTCAGAATCTTTCCTGGGCCTGTGATCTCTACAGTCCAGGCCAAAGCATTCTGGTAAATGTTTCTTACAAAGATCCAGAGAAGAAATAATTTGGGCAGGTCTAGAAAATAAACATCACATCATCACGTCTATATTCCTGGATAAGAAAATAGTCATAGGAAATATGCAAAGGCATACCTAGGGCTCTATTACTTATTTATAAAGCATGTGCCAGGAACTAGATTTCACCTACAAGCTGTAGTTTGCCCACCTACTCTCTGTACATATATCCAGTGATATGCAGATGAGTATTGACGGGAGCAGATTCATAGTTTTTAGCAGAGTTGGGGTTGCTCCTCAACTGCTGATGCCTGAGGCTGGTCTCTCTCAGCCTTCAGGTCCAGCCCCAGCTCTGTTTGGTGGCTTTGGCTATTGATTTTTTTCATGCTTGATTACTTTCTTATGTAAAATAATATAACCCAGAGAAAATTAGAAATGAATTCAACTCTACATTGCCATCATTAATATAATCCCAGATGTGTATTCTCCAATATTACTTGAGAGATCACATCAATATTGTGAATCTTTGCTGCAATGTGTCCTCTGGGCACATGCCCTGTCTGTAGTCATAGAAGTAATAGTTTTAGTTGATTTTAGTACAACCAATATCAGCTCATCTCTGGGAACCATAATTCTACCTCTAAAAAGATAGTTGTTCATTGTGGATGCAAACAGGAGAAGGGAAGATGAGTCAGAGCCAGCCAGCCAAATGATAGATGATAGATTATCAGATAGACAGATAGACAGAAGATATATAGGCAGACAACTAGATATGTGATAGATAGATAGATAGATAGATAGATAGATAGATTATAAATACATAGCTAGACAAATGATCAATGATTGATAGATGATAGATATAGATAGATGATTGATAGATAATATGATAGATGACAAACATGCTAGATCAATAAATGATAGATGATAGATAGATAGACAGATCATAGACAGATCATAAATACATAACTAGATAAATTATTGATGATGATAGATGGTAGATAGTTGATTGATAGATAATATTATAGATGATAGGCATGCTAGGTCAATAAATGATAGATGATGGATAGATGATAGATAGACAGACAACTAGACAGACAGACAGATAGGTAGATGATAGACCGATAGATCATAAATACATAGCTAGATAGATGGTAGATGATGATACATAGTAGATAGATGATTGATAGATAATATGATAGATGATAGGCATGCTAGATCAATAGATGATAGATGTATGGGCAGATAGATAACAAGTAGATCAATAGATAATAGACAGGTAAATAGATAGATGGTAGACAGATGATAAGTAGGTAGGTAAGTCGATGTAGATAGATGATAATCTTGCAAGTGTGGGGATCTTTGGGTAAGGTCTATGCTTTAGGTGAACTATTATATCCATTCAATAAAGAATGAATCAATCGTCACCATAAGCACAGGAGCCCTGCACTAGGCACATTTTCCAAGCCACTTGTCACTTTATCTACTGGGCTGAACCACATGGAACTTGCAGTTTGGTTGTAAGCAGACCCTCGAGTGTCACCATACATACAGGCTTCAGTGATGCCAAATTTTGAATTTCATTTATCTTGGATAACCACACACTGACCTCCCTGTCCTAAGGGCCATGGGGTGATAGTGTGGGTCTGAGTTCAGTTTTACAGAGTGGAGAATATGAGCATGAATGCCAAATCCACAGAGTTCTTCTGAAGAAGGGATCATATTCCCTGGAACTGGAGTTACAGATGGTTGTAAGCCACCACGTGAGTGCTGGGAACCAAACTTTAGTCCTATTCAAGAGTAGTAAATATTCTTAATAGCTAAGCCATCTCTCCAGCTCTTTTTAAGAAACAAACTATACGCATTCACTGAAGAATTATTATTTTAATATAAGAGCATTTCCGGGGTAGACATTTTAGACCACAGCAAGTGGCTACTCCAAGGCCATGATATATACATGAATAAACATATTTTCAAATGGATGCTGAAAGTAGAACTGCTCTTTCCCAGTTTTGCCTTTTCCTCCTCTGTGGGAGAATCCTTCTCCAGAGATGTAAGTACACGGGTCTCTACAGCCTCGGCCATTTAGGACTGTGAGCACCCTGAGGAGCCTACTCTGGTGCTCTTGTGCATCATCAGATAGAAACATCTTATGGCACTTCCCTTCCTAGCTATCAGAAAAAAAAACTGTTGGTTGAGGCAAGGCAGTGGAGACTGCATTGAAGGGTTGAAATGAATGTTTTAACACCCCCTCTTTTCTACTCTTTTGCCCCACGATAATTTTGCAGAGCTCAGAGAATGGTTCTGGCATTCAACAGGAGAAAAAAAGTGGCCCTAAGAGAGGGTCTGTCATGCTACCTATTTTTTCAACTCTGAAGCTAACAGTAGAACTGAGAATAGGAGAACCCATGAGTATTAGAACAAAAAATAATAGCAGGTCTTAGTCACACCTTTCTATCTTGTGGACATCACCATATACATAAGCCTGCTAGGGCTGAGACAAGGCTGCTAGACGCTTGCCTATACCCATTCCATTCTCTCTTTCTTAGCAAATGTTGCTGTGCTGACAAAACCATTTCAAGCCTCCCACGCAGCTCCATGCAGCCATATTACGAAATGAGCTATCAACAGAAGTGGATGGCATAATCTCAAAACAAATGACCATTTTGAAGAAGGGGGATGCCCTAAACTTCTTGTGTCCTAGGCTACATACGCAATGGTTAGAAATTTAAAAAAAAAAAAAAAAGTCCTACATGTACTGTAAGGAATGATGCTGAAGATAGGCAAGCAGCTTATAAGTTACAGGCCATCACTGAGCAAAATCAAGACAGGAACTCAAGCAGGACCTTGAAGTGGAAAACATGCCGCTTGTCTGCTGATTAACAGGCTCATGCTTAGCTAGCTTGATATATACCCCAAGGTCACCTGCCTAAGGAATGGTGCTACCCACGGTGGACTGGATTTTCCTGTATCAGATAACAATCAAGACATTCCCTTACAAACACATACAAAGACAAATCATATGTGGGTCATTACTCAGTCAAGGCTTTACTTTCAGATAACTAGGATGCAACATGCTGACAATTCTTATGCTCTAGCTAATTAGGACAGAAGCCAACTCAATGTTAGTAAAAACAAGTACTGGATCTATCTATGCTCCACATGACGTACATAGCAAATATAGGTGCAGAGCGCTTGGAAGAAGACAAAAATATAAGATCCTCCTGTCCTTCCCACCTCCTCCCCTCTCGCTTCTTCTTTTCCTTACTCACTCCCTCTCCCCTCTCCCTCCTCCCCTCCCTCTCCCCCTCTCTCTTCAAATTCAGCAGTATAACTGTTTGTAAAGAAATATTATTGTATGTTCTCGGACATGGTAGTGAATACGTATAATGGTCACACTCAGGAGAATGGCTGCAAGTTTGAAACCAACATGAACGACATTGTGAGTTGTAGGTCAGGCTATAGTGTGAGACTTCAGTTCATAAAAATCAAAAGGAAAAAGTAAGTTCATCACATGGAAGGAAAAAAAACTGTATTTTCTTTAAACTCTAGGAAGACCTAAAAAAAATCAAGCATTGTGTTTACACAAGTAACTGAATCTTGTCGTGACAGAACAGTATCTGGTCTAGAATGATTCAGAGAATTCTCCCCATGGTGTTTACCCTGCATGTCTATAATACATGACCAAACATAACTCAGTTCTTGTTAGTTTTCCTCTAGCTTTGGGGGTTTTAAAATTAGGATCTTCTTCCATAGCCTAGGCTGTCTTTGAATCACAATCCTCCTGCCTCCCTCCACCTTCTGTGTGTTAGGATTACAGATGTGTGCTACTGTGCCTGGCTCTCAAATATGCTTTTAAAACAGCTTCTTCCTTAGTGATGTTTGTCCCTGAAATTGACACCACCAAACATATGTCACTCTGGAATCCCGGATCCCAGGTTCATCAGCAATACAGCCACAAGTATGCATCCTAATAGCTGCAGGAGCTCTTGCTTCCACAGGCCTCTGTACTTTCTCCCTCAAAGAGCCAGGGTGAGTTTACAAATTTTGAGTATCTGGGGTCTGGAGGGATGGCTTGGTGGTAAGGAACTTTGCTTCTTCTGCAGAGGACCCAGCTTCAGTTCCCAGCACCCAGATGACAGCTCGCAAGCACATGTAACTCCAATCACTGAGATTTTAGGCCCTCTTCTGGCCTCCACAGGCATTGCATGCACGTGATGAACTGGCATACACGAAGGCAAAGCACCCCTACATGTAAAACAAAAATAAAAACATCTTTAAAAAAAATAAGTATCCACTCATTTTTAATCTGGTGAAAATGTTTCAAAGGCTTCCAACACAATTCAGTACAGTTTTCCTACTCCTTGGCCTTCCCCGTCATCTCTACCCCCCACCCCTTCTCTCCATTCCTCAGCTTCAGTTGCTGACATTGTTTCTATTCTTATAGATGCTTGACTGATTCTTCCTTTTGAATTTTGCATCTGGTAGTCTCCATTGGCACAAATCTCCACACACACATCCCATACCCCAGGCATGAATGCTCAGATCTCTTCTGAATGTCACCTACCCTCCACCCTCACCAAAGACTCCCTTCCTCCACCTTCTCTTACTTCACTGTGTACCACAATTGCCATAGCACATAATCGAGTGTGTGATATTGGGGAATTGGCTAGTTCCTTGAAATCCCCACTAGGCAAAAGCTTCCCAGAAGTAGGAACCTTTAGTGACACCTTCATGGTGGTATCCCCCATGTCTGGCATACAGAAGATGCTCGATGGTTATTACTAAATGGGTGAGAGAACATTGGCTATGGCAATGAGACATCAACTTCAAACAGAACAATTTGACTCTTCCCCTTAAGTTTATATGACTAAATTAAAATCGAAATCCTTACAAGCAGACTTAGCTTAATCCACCCACCAGGATATCAGGTATTAATGGACCCGTACCCCACACTCCACACACCCTAGTTCTCTCCTTACTCATCACTTCCCAGCAGCTTGCTTTTCTACCATTATTTCTTCAGCCAAATTAGTCAAGAAGGTGTCAGATTGTTCATCAGTAATCAGTTGGGAGTACTGAATGATACAAATATCACTGTGTTTACATTCACCCTTCTTCCCTCTCTCCATCGTCACATTGCTAGGTCACTGAATCACTTTATCTACAGTTGATGAGCAAACTCTAATTAAACAAATCCTATAGACACATGTCAGGGAAGGGGCAATCTTACTGCTTCTTTAGTTTTTGTTTTGTTTCCTTTTGCCTAAGAACACCATATCTGCAGACTGTCTGCCCACTGACAAGGCCCCCTGCCATGCACTGTACTTTTAAGATAGATACAGATAGATGCTTGGCCGTGCAGAGTGGTCAAAATGTGCCGATGCTCTATGGAGCAGGAGACCTGTGAGTTAAACGGCAGTTAATAAGCTCAGTTCTCTTCTGGAATCACAAGATCTGTGCTGCATTTTCTTACTGGGAGTTCATGGCTTACTAAGGCTTCCACATGGTGCCTTTAACAAACCAAACCCCACTGTTGTGAGTTACTTTGTTGAAGACCACTCATCCAGGAACTAGACAGACATAGATTCAAATCTCAGCTTAATCCCGTTATCACCCACTTAGCTTTAGGTCAGTAGCCCAATGTCCTTGACTTTGTGTTTTCTCAACTTGAGAAGCAAGGATGAAAAACAATCCAATTTGGGAGGCTGTGGACCCGTTACAATGTAACAAAATTCCTGATGAAATCAACTTAAGAAAAGAAGGATGCATCAAGCTCCCTGTTTGGAGCAGGATCCATCATGTAGCAGGATCCTTTTCCCCAACCCCTGGCAATATTTAATGATTATTAGTCACATAATATGTATAATTAAATATATAAATGTATAATTAAACAAAAACTTAGTAAGTGAATGGGCAAGAGAACCTGGTGATAATATGATTGTTTCGTTTGATTTTCTACCACAGGACAATAAAACAAGTAGAGTGGGAGAGATGGCTCAGTGGTTAAGAGCAGTGGCTGCTCTCCCAGAGGTCCTGAGTTCAATTCCCAGCAACCACCTGGTGGCACACAACCACCTATAAGGGGATCTGATGCCCTCTTTTATAGGGGAATCAGATGCATATGCAGCAGAGGAGTAGAGGCTGGCCATGAGCAGATGGAGAGAGGGGGCGAGTGGGACAAGAGGAGAGAGTAAGAGCTAGAAGGCAAGAGAGAGAGGAGGGGGCAAGCAGTCCCTGTTATAGTGAGTCAGGCACACCTGGCTGTTGCCAGGTAACTGGGGCAGAGCCTAAACAAAACACTAACATTAGATGTAAGTAGTCGGCCTAAGCTGCAAAATTGGAAATACAGAGAAAATAAGTTAAGGGAAAGAAAGAACCTAGGGAAGCAAATTTCCAAGGTCATGGCCACGATGGGCAACTGGAGCTGTTGCTGAAACCAGAAGAGAATGGTTCTCTGCCTTCCCCTCAGATAGAAGCCTTCCCCTTCCAGTGAGTTGCTGATTGCCAGCACCCCGTGAAAATCAAATCACAGGGAGATCACAGCTTGAAAAGAGGTAGACAGTGCATGTCAAAGAGCTAAGCTCCAGCGGCAAAAAGCAGTCAAAATTTAACTACTGATTTAAAAAAAAAAAAAAAAAAAAGCCCTGGGTGCACAGTCTGCCACTAAAAGTAAGGGGCTATTCGAGTAGGTCCATTAAACACACCCTGTGACGCAGCAGTGAGGGCACAGAGAGGGCACACACACATGACACAGACACACAGCACAGCAGCTAACTTTTCTGCTATCCCTTCCAATGATCTCCTGAACAATAGATGATGCCCTCTCCCCCACATAAAATCGTGTGACCCCCCCCCCAAAGGGAGAGTCAGGGCAGCAGATGGAGATACAGCTCCACATGTTGAGACCCTCGGAGTATGACTATCGCCTGGGATGAAACATGACTTTGAAACAGCCAATATCACGTTAACAAGGTTTATGGCCCAAATTATCCTCTACAAAGAGCCATTTAAAGTCAGCGATGGGTGACAACAGCCTTCACAATTTCTCGTCCACATTCTAGCCCTCGATTGAGTTTCTCCTCTCAAGTTCCATTCAATAAAGACAGTCTGTGGATTAATGCCTTTTCTATTTGACTGTGCCCCCGAGTCACATGTTTGTTTTATTTGGGTGAGGGGGGAATGTATCTTAATTTCCCCCATAACAAGAGTATTCGTGGAAGCTGGCACTTTGGGGGCATGACAGTAATCAGAACTGAGCTCTGTACAAGAGGAAAATTATATTACCGTCCAAATTAATTTGCAAATGGTCACAATGCTAATAGAATGCAGGCAGGGCTGAGTTTTCCCTGCTGGAAAGCTCCAGGTCCTCAGTAACCAGGAGAAGCAAAGGGAAGAAGGACATTGTGATGTCGCATTGGGAAAAGCCCGGGCTCAGCCTGAAGTAGATGGCAGAAGCCCTGGAGGCTGGAGCATGACAGCGTAAGAGGGCATTTGCCTCATATCTGCTCATTCATGCTGGCTTTCTTCTTTCTTTGAATCAATTTTTCTACATTTTTTGAGAATTTCATACAGGTGAGCATAAAAATATGACCGTATTTACCCCCTATTTTCCATCCTTTAACTCCTCCTACATTTTTCCCCAACAAGCTCCACCCCTAAATACATGTGGGAGGGAGGTTTGTTTGTTTTTGTTTTTGCTTTTGCTTTTTTCGTTTTTTGTTAACTCACCAAGACTAATTAATACTGTCCTTATATGCTGGTGTGGGGGCAACCACAGGAGCATGGGTGTGCCAGTGGCCAGAACCTCACAGAACTATTTTCCTCCCTCCCCCTTCCCCCGCCCCCTCTGCAGTTGACCACTCCCAACAGCTCCTCCCCTAAATGGGTGAGGCCTGGAGAGCTGTGCCTACTATGTCTTGGCAGGCTTCATCTGTACAGGCCCTCTGCAGGTTCCCACAGTTGTTTTGAGTTCATGATTATGTTAGCCAAGTCCTATCCAGAAGACAATATTTGACAGAGCTCCCTCCAGTCCTCGATGGCTCTTAAATTCGTTTTGCCTCCTCTTCCACAATGTTCCTTATAAGAATAAAATAGATATTTAGGGCAAAGCTCTCTTTCCCACATAAGGCAGTTCATGGTTTCTGGGGCCTGGTAGGAAAGTAGTGATCTCCACTGTGTTCCTAGAATCTCGCCCAGGAAGGCAACAGGCAGAAAATACAGAATCATAGCTACATAGCTACACCGTGAGGGTTTTCAGAGTCGTTGTATTCAGGGTGAAGTCAGGCAGGTGTGCATAAGCAGAATTTCCTGGGACTCTTTGAGTCTGCTTCCTTGAATGCGGGACAGGATATTGACAGCTCCCACCATCAGCGGCTGGTAGAGCACACTAGGTGAGGTCTGTTGCAAGTTCTCCCCTAGGCTACTTGCATTCCCAGATTCACAAGCTAGCGTTGGGAAGCAAAAAAGGTGTGTTTTGTAAGGGAAGAGGATAACAATGTTCAGCTTTAAAGGAGGTCAGTCCTGCCATGGCTCTGCCACCCTGCCAGGGTGCAGGAATAGCGGTCAACAACACATAGATGACCTGACAAGGGTGTGTTCTGATAAAGCTTTATTTGTGTGCGCTTGGCTTAGAACTTTATGTAGCTTCCATGAGGCACAGTATTCATTTCAGTCTCTTCTTCCTCCAGGCATTTCCAAGTGTAAGAACCTCCATTCTTACCTCACAAGCCCTTCAGAAGTAGGCAGTGAGCTGGAGTTAGCTCATGGCTCCAGCTTGCTGAAGCATGAACTAAGAATTTCTCAAACTCCCTTCTATCTAGGAATCTAGGCTTCGACTCATATGAATATAGTGCTAGAGGCAGGGTCACGGTCAAAGCCAAGGTCAACCACAGCTTCCTCCTCCTGGATAGCTGTGTGAGTTACTTCCCTTTCCTAGGTATCCGTTTTCTCATTGGCCAAAAAAGAGACACTTGCCTTAAATTAAATGGAGATTAGAATCAGCCTATTACAGACGACCCTGCTTCCCTCACACAGCAAGTTGTTGCCGGACGTTGAGTGTCTTCCAACCTGAGGAAAGGCTGTTTCATTTTGGGAAAAGTTTGCATCTAGAGAACTCTTCCAATGAAGGAGAAATTTCTGGAAATAAGATGGAATTGAGAGAGAAAAGGCTTTCTCATCTGTGAGCAGCATGCCAGGTCCAGGACTTTCCCCAAAGATAG
>JADRCD010235747.1:0-20655 GCA_019843815.1 Montemys delectorum
GTGGAAAGAAAATGCAGGGAACAAATAGACAGTGCATTTGTAATTTTTAATTGTTCCATAGCCACACCGAAAGTAACAGCAGACAAGTAAAAGCTGACATGAGTGATGATTTTGGTTAATACACAGTGACCTGTGAGGCTTTTTTTTCCTTCCTTTGATTACCAAAAGTTTCTCCAGCAACTTCTCCACAAAAAGATAAGGACCTCTTCAGACTCAAGCTTGAGTCTTTCCACTTGTGAGCACCTAGTTATAAGCAGAGAGGGCTTGAGACCCAGTCACATTTAGCATGGTCACGGAGGTTCCATGACACGCTCTTACATAAGCATCGCTCACGTTGACATCTCACACCTGACTTGAAGACAAAAACCAATTAGAGTAAATCGAGGTCTTTTTATAGCCGCTGCCAGTGGGGAGGGCCCTTCTCACTGGGACATAATTAGGTGTAAGTCTGCTGGCTTCTCCCCCGTGGAATTTTGCACCATGCATCTGCAGTCCAGGCATATAAACACCAGTCTGCACTCCCCATCTGTGTAGCTGTGGGATTTCTCTGACCTCCACCCTGTGGAAGCTCCAGCTGGCTGCTTTGCCTCGGGGGAGGGGATCTATAGCCTTCTCTCGGCTTGGAACATTCTTCCTTTCCCTCGTGGATGTCCTGAATGCCAGCCACTCAGAGGTCTTCCACCTTCCGAATGTCATTACCAGGCAAGAGGATTTCGGACTCTCTGTGAGTCCTCCATCCCTGATGGTAGAGGGAGAGGGATTGTTTGTTTTGTTTTGTTTTGTTCTTTTTTCCTTTTTAGCTTTCTACAGGAAACCTGGCTGGATCAATGCGGGGCTGATGGCTAATGAGCTTCAGGGAAGAACTTGCTGCAATTGGCTGCAGTCGTGTGCCCTCCACCCCAGAGCAGTGTCCTTTAGGCCTGGCATCCTGCCCTTCCCCACTGCCCAGCATCATCATGAGGCGAGATCCCTGGAATGCAAAGGAAAATACAGCCCGCTGCCTTTGCACGGGGAGCTCTGCATGGGACCAGGAGGAGTTCGCTATCCCCATTTCTTCCCTAAGCTGTCTCTAGCTTGTCTATCTTGTCATTCCCCCCTTTCTATTTCTGTGAAAGAAAAGGGCTTGTTTGTCTTACGAGTTACAGTTGATCACCATGAAAAGCCAAGAAACTCAGCGGGAGACGAGGAGGGCTTGCTCAGCTTGCTTGCTTTCTTTTAGATTTTTATTTATTATTATATGCAAGTACACTGTAGCTGTCTTCAGACACACCAGAAGAGGGCGTCAGATCTCATTACGGATGATTGTGAGCCACCGTGTGGTTTCGGGGATTTGAACTCAGGACCTTCGGAACAGCAGTCAGTGAGTGCTCTTACCCACTGAGCCGTCTCACCAGCCCTCAGCTTGCTTTCTTCTACTACCCGGGACTACTGGCTGGGGTGGCACTACCCACAGCGGCCTGGGCCTTCTCACAGCAGTCTGCTATTACTCATGAAAATGCCCCATAGGCCAGTCTGATGGAGGCAGTTCCTCAATTGAGCGCCTATTCTAGGTGACTAGAGTTGGCTACAAATACTGCTGTCACCAAGCTAACCGAGCATGAGCATGCCAGAACTTGATGACTTACTATGCGGTGAAGAGCTAAGCACTTCTCTCTTCCGATATAGAGTGTTCTTTAGTCAAAGGGACTATGGGCCATTCATTCTCTTCCCTGTCCACCCTTTAGCAAACTGTAGCTGCCTGTCCCCCAAACCCAACCCACAGATCTGTGATTGAATGAGGTTTTCAGTATCCACGATGCAGACCATGCTTGCAACCCACTGATATCTTCCACCACAGACAGCTCTCTACCGACAGGCACCCGCAAGTCCCCAGCCCTCTTCCTGGTGATCCTGTTGGTCTCGTCCCCTAAGATGTCGATCAGCCTTTCATCCACAATGTCGCATCCCTTCCCCTGACCTCAGAACTAGCCACTAAGTCACCCTACCTAGAGTGCGTTGCCGAGAACACAGTAAACATCCGGTCTGTTTTGTTTTTGTCTCTGGCTGTTTATCTTGATTGACTCTGGTTCCCTCCTTTTCAAAGGACAGTCTTTAACATGGAAAATAGTGGTGCGTTAAGGATTAAGGGTGGGTCAGAGGCCGTTAGATCAGCCTGGATGGTGGGATAACCACACCATTGAGTGTCATTCTCACGTCTGCCCTGCTCCTGGTCCCTAGTCTTCATCCTTACTAGAGATAAGGACGGGTCATTAAGAAAAGAAAGAAAGAAAGAAAGAAAGAAAGAAAGAAAGAAAGAAAGAAAGAAAGAAAGGGAGAAAGAAGGCGCTCCTACAGTGGAGCTAGTGAGCTGGAAAGACAGACGCTCGAGAGCACTGCAGCACCTGAGCTCTGATCCCTCATGGGTTACTGGCATGGCCTGTCTCCTCCAGAGTGTATGTGTCATGGGTTTCGCTCACACACGCTTTGCTGTCCATAGCCCAATCAAGGAGAGGTCTCCAGTCTTTCTCTGTCCACTGACTTTTCTCTCCTGTGTTAACCTGAGTACCCCTTTCTGCGAGCACGAACACACACACACACACACACACACACACACACACACACACACACTCTCGCTCACTGAGACCCTGGCTCCCAGAAATCCTTTGAGGAGCAGAAGAATAAAGGTTAACTTGCTTTAACTTTTCATGATTATAATAACATACTCGCTACCTGGGAGGGGCCATGAGACCCTCCTCCTTCCTTTATTGCTTAGAGAGAAGGCTTCCGGCTTTGCGTTACCCGTAATGGGCTGTGGCTGCATCGTGAGGAGTCTGGTTTGAAACCTTCACACACCCTTGAAGACAGAAATTTTACAGGGCCACACTTGTTCCAGGAAAGCCATCTTTAGGTAGCTTGCTGGGAGGAGAAATAGGCGTGGGCAGGGTGAGTCCTTAGACTGTGATGTAGTTGTTTCTGAATGGGAAGAATGGAGCAAGAAACAATAAAGAACCATTTTTTAAAAAGAGGAATCCAATGGTGGAATTAGGAGTATGACCTTGCTCACACCGAGCTCACAGAGAGCACAATGCTCCCTAAAGAGAAGTGAGGGATTTTAACGTTCTCACCGATCCGGTAGGCTTTTAACTCCTGCCCTTACATCTCCTCTCTCAGCGTGGAGGCCCAGTTCTCTGTCTTTCCAGTCAGCCTGGGGCGGTGGTTCTCAGCCTTCCCAAGGCTGTGACCCTTTAACATAGTTCCTCATGCTTAGGCGGCCCGAAACCATAAAATTAGTGCATTGCTATTTCACAACTGTAATTTTGCTCCTGTTATGAATTGTAATGTAGACATCTGATATGCAGGATATCTCCACTCAAAGGGATTGAGACCCACAGGTTGAGAACCACTGCCCTAAAGGGGTCAGATCATTTAAATTAAAGCTTAAGCTCTGACATCACCTTCCCTAGAAGGCAACTGGGAGCCCCAAATGCTGTTGAAAACAAGCCAGAGATGTTAAAATCTTTCTCAATTTTCTTCTAAATAAGCTTTCGTTGGTGGTGTTTTTTTTACTCTACTCTTAATGAGAAAGTGTGTGTGTGTGTGTGTGTGTGTGTGTGTGTGTGTGTGTGTGTGCTGTATACAACAGAAAAACTGGGTGCCCTCAGAACTCTATAGCGTCATCAGGATAATCACCACATCAAATGGTGTGCAGCAGCACTTCATTTTTCCCTGCAAAGGGGGGTAACGGGAAAAATGGGAAACGGATATTTCCTGTATGGGTGAACATGTATGCAGGTGTGCACGAGTATGCACGTGTCTTCCTTGGTTGCTGTCCACCTTATGTGTTGAGGCTGAGCTCCCTGAGTTGGCTTGCTCTTGGGATCCTGTTTCCTTCTTCTGCTTGCTGGATTGCAGGTGGGCCACCACACCCACCAGCATTTACATACTTGCCGAGGCGGCTCTGAACTTCAGTCACCACGCATGACCAGCAGGCGGTTTACCCACTCAGCCATCTCCCCAGACTGCTTTTTACTGGTCTTGGTATGGCTGCCATTTTTATTTGTCTTTCACAAAACAAGCTACTAGGGTGGCCTGGGAGAGTCACTTGGGGGTTTCTTTGTTGGTCATGGAGAGGGAAGTTAGAGGTTGAAAACCCTCGGTGATCTGACACACCACTGCTGGCTTTCTGATGGAGAAAAAGAACCCTGTCAAGAAATGTGGGAGCTTCCCCTTCTCTCCGCCCATAAGCATCCAGTAGAGAAATGAGAACAAGGACAGGGAACTGAATCCTACTAACAACAGAACTCAGGCTGGCCAGTGCCAAAATTTAGCCTTGTGATCTACAGAGCAGAGGACCCGATCAAACTGGTCCAAAGTTCTCCTCCTGGAAAACTCCAGATAGATAAGGGTGTTCTAATTTTTCATGCAACAATAGAAAAAGAATATAGATGGAAGTTCCTGTTTGTAATATAAAGGTATGAACTAGTTCCTTAAAACTTGTCAACTTGACAGTGTTGAGCCTGCTCAGATAATCACATGACATAGACATTGACAGTCTTGGGTTTGCCAGGACCTGAGTTAGATGTTAAGGATAAATTAATTACAACCTCCATCTGGGAGAAAAAGCAGCTAGCTACCCAGGCACATAGCAACAGTGCAAGGTAGTAAATATGTCAGGTCCTTTCCCTATCCAAAACCATTCCGAATATGTAAACCATGAGGTAATTGCTTCCTGAAGTCTGCCGAATAACGCCTTCCATCCAGCTGGCAAGGCATCAGTTCCCAAAGTGTGCTCTAAATGCGAAGTCAAGGGCCCATGAGTCCAACAGTCAGGGCAACAGAACCCCCATGCACGCCCAGCCCCTGCCCCACCCCAGTCTCTATTATTGTGCAGGTATTTACAATGGTGATACAAAACCAAGGGTGGATAAAACAGCTGGTAATTAGATGTTTAGTTGCTCCCTTCTGCACTATGGTGCCAGGAAGGCCAATGTTACTAATATAAGTCAGTTAAAGTGATCCACTTCATTAACCTTTGACCTCCAAGTGTGTAATTGAAAGGCAGCTATGATTCTTCTAATGTTGGTGTCTGATAGATATTTTCTCGCAAATGAGCAAAATGCAGCTGTCGCTTCGGGGAAAACAGCTGGCATCATTACCAGTGATTTTTTTTTTTTTTTTTAAAGCTTTCAAACAAAAGTTAGAATTTTGAGAACTGATGCTTGCTACTGTGAGCTTGGTATCTCTTCTCCATCCTTAAAGCTTTCTCAAAGTGGGGTCGTTAATGAATGAGGCTTTCACACTATGTAAATAAATGTTTCAATCTGGTGAACTCTATCCAAATGACCATCGCACCATACATTACAGAGTCACATGTGGGCAAGTTCAGGTGTAAGAGGCTGCAGCTACGTCATCTCCGGCTATGGTGTGCGTGTGGCTAACCCCCAGAGGAGTCTCTGTCACCCGTCAGGTTTTGATCCAATATCAGAAAAGGAGATCCACAATGGTCTGAATCTGCTTCTAGAATAATCTCTATTGTAACAGCATATCTGTCACATTGGGCTGAAATACGACCTATCATAGAGAAGATCGGAATCTAAAAACACACAATGAAAAATCCGTGTCGGTCTTCTATTAAGGTAGGCACCAAAGCGAGGGGTAAAAGTAAACTTCAGCACTTCTCCTTTTTATTTAAAAAGGGTTTCGTGTACAATGTTTTCCCTGGTAGGTTTGCTCTTTTTGAGATGAGTTAAATATTTTTAGGTTTTTATTATAATTTTGAATATGACGACTGTCTCTGGATAAATCTGCATAAACAAAGGTTCATCCACCTCGAGTGGTTTGATAAGAGTGTAAAGGTTACCGAATAAAACAGTTTGAAAAAGCCTGTCAGCTAAGTACAAATGGGATCTGCTGCTCTGGGAGGGGGCAAGTGCGGTGACCAGCTGTGGGTACCTGCAAGCAGCAGTGAGGTCCAGAACAGGCATAGTGAGGTCCAGAGCAGGCAGGGGGGCGGGGGGGTTGTTTAAGGTTGCACGCACGAGGCACCGTTGGCCCTATAGGATGGGCGAAGTACTTCAACAAGCAGTGACCCGAGGAGATTTCTTGAAACTTCGGTGAAAACTAAAAGTATTTTAGAGCAGAAAAGGAAAGTGAGTTTGTGGGAATTCACCTGGGAAAAAAAAAAAAAAAAAAAAAAAACCCCTGAAACCTAAACCCATGGTAGATTGTCTCAGAGATGTGCGGCTTGAGGTTTGGAGCATAGAGATTTATCTATAGGCCCTTATCCACTCGGCAGAGCGCTTCCTGAGCAGATGTGGCAGGACTTTATTTGTGTTATTCATTAATCCTCACTGTAATCCTGTGAGCTAGTAGCTGCTGGTTTTTGGAAACGAGGAAACCAATTTTGGAGAACTAAGTGGATTACCAAGTGTAAGAACCAGCTCGCACTTGCACACCGGGATTTGAACTCTACCCTAGTGCCTTCATGTCTTAATATTAACCTGTGTTGTTCCCAGTGGCTGGCACATGACAGCCAGGGGATGCCAGGACTACCTGGTGTGTTGATTCCTGGTGTATACAAGCTGTGGATATATTTTGCAACTTACACTTCTATGTAAGTGGACATAAATGATCTAGCATTATTTGGTATTCTCTGTGAAACAGGAATCTTAGCATCTCACATAAGCCTGACTTGGGATCATGGTGCCATCACCTCCTGACAACTAAAGAATCATATGTGATTCGTGCTTTTTTCTCCTTTGTCCTTTTTTTTTGTTTGTTTGTTTGTTTTTGGTTTTTTGAGACAGGGTTTCTCTGTGTAGCCCTGGCTGTCCTGGAACTTACCTTGTAGACCAGGCTGGCCTCGAACTCAGAAACCCGCCTGCCTCTGCCTCCCAAGTGCTGGGATTAAAGGCGTGCACTGCTACTTCCGGCTCCCCCTTTGCCTTAAAGCAGCATGTCCACTAGTCTGTTGGGGATCTGCTGGTAGTACCGGCTTTTTCCAAGCTGCCGTTTGTTCCTGTCGGGATGTCTTTATTAAACTAGATGCATGGCAGGCTACTCTCACCTGGCCAGCTTAGAAGAGAGATGAAGAGAGAGACTGCAAACCCCACAGTCTGGTTTAGGAAGAGCAAGGATTTTGGTATCAAACCAACACCAGAGCAGCTCATCTGTCCACTAATTACTATTTAGCTCTGTGTTACAGATGAAGGGCTCAGCCCCTTCATCTGTAAACTCCTGGTAATGATAGCCACTCGGGTGGAGACGTGCCAGGGCCCATCTGAAGCATCCCTGTGATGGCAGCATTCATGGGCATCTGGTCCATACTCATTGCCTCCTCTCTGAAAAAAGGAAAAAAAGAAACCCTCCATATCTGGTGATGAGGAAGGTCTCTCGACTCTCCCTCTGCTCCTATGCATGGGGCACACTGAGTTCCTCATCAACTAGGTAGTGTTTTGTCTGCAACACCCTCAACCACCCTCCAAGACTGAGTGTTGGGACTCAGGTCCACTGTGGTTTTTTTTTTTTTTATATTAGAAAGCATCCCTACTGTGAGACAAAACCTCTTCCGAATAAGCAGGGATTCTAACCACTTCTTCTGAGTTTACTCAAAAGTAAAAGCCCACCGGGGTTGAGGACAGGTGCCATTTCTCACCTTGGTAAGCTGGTAGAGTATTTATTCAGGCTATGCCTGTATTCAAGTTACTATTGAGGATACTGCAGATAAAGTGCACAGGCTGCTCTAATGGCATGGGCCACTTTTGTACACGGTTAGATCCCAAGCTGTGGGTTTTCGCTGAAACCTGGAGATAGACTGCCAGCCACTCACCGAGCTCTCCCACTTCCCAGCAGGCCCAGGGCCTCAGCCGGGAGGGAAGGTGAACCACATTCAGTCCTCTGCAGACCACATTATCATAGAATGACGACTTTCAGGACACCCCAGCGCCAGGCAGTGGTGAGCAGTGGTGAGCACGTCATTTCTGGGAACCTGGCTTTGGAGACCGCTCTCAGATCCCAAGTGGCACCCACTTCATATCCACAGGAGGTGTGGGTTTTATTGGCTGTGATGCCAACGCGGTTCCTACCTGCAGGGTCCAGCCTGGGCGGCAGCCAGCCAGCCTGCTTTGGGATGGTTTCCAGCTGTGGGGAGAAGTGTGGCTGTTGAGTCTGGGCTGCTCTGACCACCTTTACTGAGGTGCCTCTTTGTCTGAGGCAGTTCCTGTGCCCAGGACAGCGACCACATAGATGTCACACGCTTATGACCAGGATGCTCAGAGTCCAAGGCCACGTAATATGCTGGAAATGAACTTGGCTTCCTGAGCTAGACTTTTTGTATGCTTTGCCGCACTAGCCGCACGCCCTCGGGAAAGCCATTGAGTGCCCCCATGAAGCTGTCTCATCTATAAGAGTCAAATAATCAACGCCTGTATCAGAGGGGCTTGCAGACAAAGCGCCAGTGAACAGTGAGCACTTGGTCAGCATTAGTTGCCATCACTCTTCTGTTCAACATGGTAGAAATGGCCCAGGGGTGAAAAGGCTTCCACCATTTTCCTAAACAGCCATGTGTGAGTGCTGAACACAGGCTGGACAGCCGTTCTCAGCCCCTGAGAACGGCTTCCTGTCTTGTTTTGGTTTTGTTTGTTTTTGTTCTTCCGGACAGGGTTTCTCTGCGTATCCCTTGCTGTCCTGGAACTTGGCTCTGGTCTACAGACCATTTCAGAGATCTTCCTGCCTCTGTCCACCAAGTGCCGGGATTAAAGGCGTGCACCACCACCACCACCAGCAGCACCAGCACCAGCAGCAGCAGCAGCAGCAGCTCTACCCTCTTCTCTGCCCTTTTAGAACCTGCTGTCCCATCTTCCAATACTTTGCCTTTGCCCCCCACTATGTACATTTAGGATCAATTTTGGTCTCACTCTGCTGCTTGCTGCCTTGTGGAGGTTTCTAAACATCTCCAAGCAGTAGACCGGGGTGTCTCAGAGAGACTAGAGTGATTATGTCCCTGCCATCAAAGATAAGGAAATTAGGAACACATTTTTGGGAACATCTGCCGATTCTTTACTGGAAAGTAAGATTTACCTGGATGAAGAAACAGCAACTGTCTCCCTTGCTCCGCCCCGCGCCCCCCCCCCCCCCCACACACACACACACACACACACACACACACACACACACACACACCAGACTGGAGAAAGCTGTTACCCAAAGTACTGGTGTGTGCAATACTCAACACGGAGAGAGTGTCAAAGCATGATTTGATTTCCCCAAAAACTTGGAGCCAGCATATGGAACAGTCCTGGGTCCAGTTGCCGCTGTGTTTGCTGGAACTGAGTGGCGGGCTGGGCTGTCCCCTCAGTGTTGCCAGAGGGACTGGCTTCACTACCCATCTCCTGGTGACCTGTTTCCGGTTCCTGCCTTTTAGAGGTCGGTACTGTAATTGTTCTTTCAGTGTCTTGGAGCTTTACTGTGATGTGAAGGCGCGGAGACCCATGCTGCCTTCCCCACTGCCCACTTCAGACCACTTGCTGCTTCCTTTTCAGACCCGGCTGGTTTTCATTGTTTAAACCTATTGTCTATCTCCAGCACACACATCTCCATCTCCAGGCCCCTGGGAGATAAGCTGTGTGATACCAGAGCCTGCATCTGTGTTATCGGTGCTAGGATGGTGCCAGGGAAATTCTCAGGTATTTAATAAGTGGGCACACTTGCACCCACTTATGAGTCATTGTCACACATGTAGAACTGAGGACAGTAGCCACAGGAGCACTGTGGCAGACAACTTCAGTGTAGCTTGAATCCATGTCATTTCAGTCATACACGTCATGGAGATGGTCCACAAGAGGCAAAAACCCTTAGAATTCTGCTCACACATATCACTGGGACTTCAAGTGACTTTTATTTTCGGCCACGAAAATGGCCGTAATCCGAGCTGGCTTTGCCACACCTACCAGCGCCGCCTGCTTGCGCTATCCATCTTGCAAAATATAAGACAAGGCCAGAGCTTAAATTAAAAATCCTCAGCCTCTTATCTCCCTCCTACAGGAAAGCAAATCTGTGTTGAAAACCGTAAAATTAAGGGGAGAGCGAGGATAGCATAATTTAGCAGAAATTCACGGCACCAGAGCCTGAGCCGTATGGCTGGAGGGACAGGTCAGACATTAAGAAGTGCTGCCTGCCAACTGTTCCTTAGGGTGGTGCTCTGGAAACAAGAAAGGCATGCGAAATGCAGAGATGCTTCCAGAAGATCTCTGAAAACCCCTAAGCAAACATCTCTGTTGATTACTTGGCAATTACACCACTTTTGAGACTTCCAATCTAAGGGTCAGAGTAGTTATTCTAAGCTAGAGTTGAAATGTACTCGTTTTCAAATTTGGGAAGTGAAAGGTTTTTGTTATTCTACCTTAAAAAATAATTTGTGATTTTTGCCCCACCCCTACCCCTGCCCACTGTCTCTGGCATGTTGGATTCCTTGCATTTCAGAGGCCCTTCTTATATATTTAGTAAATGCTATCCATCATTAACACTTGAAAATCATTAAGGGATTTTGAAGCCTTTTACACGTTCATGTGCATAGATGTTTGTGTTAATATATGTAGAGAAAACTTGTGGGCCTTTGATAATGGTGCTCTGTTTAATAAAAGCCAAGGGCTATATGAGCCATGCAAGGGTGGCCATTAGAGAGGACCTGGTAATTACCAAGCAGAAGCATAATTACCCAACAATCTACAGAGCTATTTTTTTTTTTAGGGCTGTTATAGTAAGCGCTGTAGAAATCCTATCATTGTCCAAAGAAGTGTGACTTTCTGCCATTACCATTTTGGGGCCACATGAGTTTCTTTTGGGGGGCAGTTGCCATGACAGATGTAGAGAGCATGCAGGATTTCCAGGATGATTGCTCTTTATTTTCCTGAGGGTAACTTTCATTTTGAACCACATCCTTCAGGTGCTTAATTGGAAAGGGCATCAAGTTTGCTGTGCGTGCACCATAGGTGCAGCTCCCACGTGACCGTGTATTGTGGAGTCCCTTCGCCACCCAGACATGGCCATACATTTGAACAGTTCACATCGGGACACATGTGAGGCCGCTTCCCCGATTTCCTTTTAATATGATTATTTACTTCTAGAGAAACACACTTCCCATTAATCTTAGTCTGGCACAGTACAGTAAAATGTCACTAATTCAAACTAATTACGGTGAAGGCATGCCTGAGCTAGTGAGTTCATTTCATTCTGTTCCTCTTAAATCTGAGCAGCTCGTTACTCTACAGTTTCTACATGGGCATCTCCCTGAGGCTGCTGTAATTAGTGCGTGGTTTAAAATCCCAGCCACCTCTTCGTGTGTGTAATCGTGTTACCTTTCTTTTCTTTGGGAGAAATGGAAAAGGTTTGTTTTTTTTTTTTTCCCCCTCCCCATTTTCATTGCTGTTGCTTTTATTTGTGGATAAAATTGTATGTACTTACCATATGTAACACGGTTTGTAGTGGAATGGTTAAATCCAGTTAATTAACATCTCAATTGCTTTATGAAGGTTAACATCCACTCAGGTTTTCAGGAAGACAACATACTTGGGGCAGAGCATGGTGGCACATGCCACTAAGCTTAGCCTGGCACAAGAGGATGCACAGACATCCTCTGTCTGTCTGTCCTTTGTTCCTCTCTGTGTAAACACAGACACACACAAACACAGATACATACACACAGACACATGCACACACTCACACACTTACACACTCACACACACATACAGACACACACACACACACATACAAATTATATTGTCACTAGCTAGAGTTTTGTTAAAAATGGTCATCCTGATGTTCAGCCAGTCTCTTCATTACCCTACTGGTTTATATTGTAAACCCTTTCTTGAACAAGGAAAATTAGTTAATTTTTTATTTTATTTTTGAGATGCATTTAATAGGTAACCCTGCCTGGCCTGGAAGCTGTTACATAAAGTAGACTGGCTTGAACTTACTGAATCCACCCACCTCTTTCTCTCAAAGGCTGGGACTAAAGACATATGCCACCAAACCTGGCATGGGTGGAGAGAGGACTTATAACTTTACTTGTAACATTTCGTTTCAAACAACTGAAATGATGACAGATGTTAAATAAATGATATGAAAATAGAATCCTTTAAACATGAATCTTTTAAAACATGTACTCTTATATAGTTTTATATATGTGCGTATATATGTGGGTATGATGTTATATTTCATATCATATATAGATACATAAAGTATGGGTTTGTTTGTTTTTACGGGTGCCTATGCTTTTCAGTGAGTGGTAGAGCTCTTCATTTTGGCTGGACTGGCTGGCTAGCAAGCCCCAGAATCTGGCTATCTCCTTTCCTGCAGGGCTAGGATTACAGGCGTGCTCCACTGTGAGGGACCAAACTTAGGAGGATGCCATGCTAATCCAGCAAATAAGGTCACCCACTGAGCCACCTTCCCAGCCCTGTTGTTGCTGTTTTAAGTGCATTTGTTTGTGTTTGAGATGAGGTCTTTTCTGTAGCCCAGGCTGGCGCCCAGCACTCCTTCCTTCCTCTTGAGTGCCGGGGTCACAGGCATGAGCCACAGTTCCCCCTGGCAAAGTATGTTACAATGAATAAATAAGGCTGGCAATTTAAAGTGCCGTTTGAAACTGTTGTATCTGTGTTGTGAAATTATATGCAAGGTTGAGAATTCTTGTGGACACCAGAGGAGCAGGGAACAGGTGAGCAGCAGCAAAAGCAAGCGGTCACATCTGCCACAACAGCAAGATGTGACAAATTGTCGGGCGCGCATCTGAAAGATATGCTAAGGCATTATAGACTTGTAAATAAATTATCAATCTGCCCGACTGTGTTGTTCAGGTTGGCACTATTTAGTCAGCAGTCTGTTCAAAGGGCAAGTTTCTTATTGAATGGTGTCTTCTAGCTAGATGTGTAATGAGCAGAGAGTTTATAGATCTCAACGTTTGCTCTATCAACTCATTATCAGAGAAAGTAAGGAGGGGATGGGAAGGGTGTGTAACATGTATGTCCAGAGGTTTGGATCATGTGAAGCACTGTGGCCAGATAACCTCTGCAGGCTATTGGTGACATCCCCAACAGCCTCCTTGTGGGACATTCCTTAACTTGGGTACTTGCGTGGAAACACTGGCAACTTTGCTCATGACTCCCGAATTCCCTTATTGACTGCCTACAGCTCCTGCATGACATTTTTTTCTTGGAGAGAGGAGGGGACAAGGAAGAGTCAGGTGGCCATATTAACCAATGGCCTTGTGGTTACTTTGCAGTCAAATAAAGTGCCGGTGGTGCAGCCCTCTCATGCCGTCCACCCTCTCACCCCCCTCATCACGTACAGCGACGAGCACTTTTCTCCAGGATCCCACCCGTCACACATCCCGTCAGATGTCAACTCCAAGCAAGGTAAGCACTTCCGGCCTGCCTGGGCCTCTATTGCCAATCAAACAGTCATGTCTCATAGGCCTGGGTGTGCAGGTGTCTGCCCCATGCGACTCAAATGTACCTGAAGATGCATACAGTTGGTTGGCAGTTCTTCAGAAATCCATAAAAATGTGTTGTTGCTTTAATATTTTACAAAAACAAACCCCTCTCTCCCCCCCTCCAAAACCACCAGCAATGACAACAATAAAGCAGAAGAAAAGTATAATACTGTCATGTTCCAAGTGAGAGAGATTTCAAAAAGCCTGTATGATCCACAATACAAGCCAGTAGGTTGTACAAATAGTAAAAGCTTCATTCTCTGTCATTTACTCGCTAAAGTGTCCATGTGGAGATATTCTTTTCAAGACCTAGATCCCCACGCCCACTAAATAAATGTGAGCCCCAAACTTAATCATCATTCTCCACCATTAAGCCTTTACCAACAAACGGTGGTGGCCATAACACTTGTGGTCTGAGGACGAACAGCACAGCTAACAAAGACCCCTCTCTCCTAGCTCACAGGTAGTTGATTGGTTCTTATCCCCATCTTAGAAACATGACTTCTTGCTCCTCCACATTAAGTCCACACAGTCCCTGGCCATTGAGAAGGGGAACTTTACAGACTCCCCTTGGTGCAGCTTCTTTACCAGGATAGCTGCGTGTGCCCCCGGGGTCCTTTTAAAATAACATCAGGGTTATTCAAGACACAGACACTCTAATGCTAGGACAGCAGATCAATTGACCTGCTCCCCCAGACAACCACTGAGTGAGTCATGGGGGTGGCTATGCATCGTGGGCACAGGGCCGGCGGATAATGCATGTATCCTGTGAGGGGAACAGGAAGCTGACAGTTCCATTATGCACTCCGTTTAAAACGTATAAAGTTCTTCGTTTCTCAATATTTACCACTTATTACTTTAGACTTCAACTGAGCATGGAGAACAGAAGCTGCAGCTTGGATTAGGCGGTGGGGTGGTGACCACCATGTAAGATGTTGGTGACTTTGAATTTTTTAATCAATTTTTGGCAGTGCTGGGGATCAAACTTGGCCTCGCACATACTAGGAATGTACCCCAACACTGAGCTACAACTCTAGCTTCTGTTGATAGTAATACACATGCGTGCATGCACACACACACACACACGCACACACACACACACCCACACATATACACACACATACATGCGCACGTGCGCACACACACACACACACACACACACACACACACACACACACACTCCCGAGTGAAGCAGCAATTTTTTGCTTCAATAACTATTTTTTTCAGCCTCATAGAGTTTCTTTATTCCATTATATTCCTTTTTTATGTCCCATCCTCAGCTTAGGTATTATAAATAAAGTGCAAAACCATCTCTGTTTAGAGTCAAACGGCACAATTTCAGTTTGGCTTCTCTGCATTAATAACAGGCTCCGCTTGTTCTTCATTTGCAGAAGAGCACATTGTGTGAGGTCTGAACAAATTTGAAATGCTTGGGTTTTGCCTGTGGTAAGTGGAGGGACCTGGACAGAGAGTTCTGTGGTTCTCTCAGCCTGGGGCCTATCCTCTCAGCATAGCTTGTCAGTCTTGGCTTGCACAGGCAAGATTGGGATTCAGCAGGGTTTTGGAAAACCGAAGTGGAAGGCCCAATAAAACACAAGAAAGCCCAGAGCGCAGAGACTCTGTCCAGGGTGGGTTTGCAATCTCAGAGCAGGTCTAAGATGGAATGCATATCTGCCAACTGTGCCATTGTGAATGATAAAACTGGAGAATTAAAACTCTCAGCTGTCAAAAACAATCCACTAAATGGGTGTTATTACTTTGGCTTAATTTTTGGATGAAAAGTTGTGTTCTGTGTTCTGCTTGAGCACTTTAAAAGAGTCACTGTGTAAGAGAATATCACACTGCTGGTTTCTCCAAAGAATTCTAGGACAGGTTACTTTTGAACCACAGTTTTTAGCCCACTGAATATACTTGGTTTCCCCTGTGTTCACCTGTCTGCCACTCTTCTCCCTTGCTTTGTATAGCTAATTTATTTTATTACTTCTCGGGGCATGTTTAGAGACCAGACTAGTGGTATGCGCAGTTCGTTCTCTGCTTCCTTTAGTCTTTCTTTTCCTTCTTAAAAGCGGTGACTATTATAACTATTCCACCCACTATTTCTAGTTGTTTTAACACGGATATCCTGGTTTTAATTACATGTTTGTCCTGAGCTTCGTGTACTTCATCACCATGAACCTCTGCTTTGAAAGTGCTCATTTACACAATGTTTTTATAATTTCGTTCTTGCATACTTTACGTTTCCTGCGTTCACTCCCCCCCCCAAACCTGCACAGATTCATTCTAGCTCAGCTAGAGACCAGAGCCATCAATGTCAGTGTTCCTAGTAGGCTAGTCAGCTTTGTCCAGTTGGGAAGACAACAATATTATGTGCATACAGTAGCCCCAGGCAGAAATCTCCAGAAAATAGAAACTGTCTTTGGAAATATTCTCATTTATAAATAGTAAGATTCACATTTCTAATGTTCTAAGTTGCTCTTGGCTGTCATTGGTGTGGGACAAGGTTTGTTAGTGTGTTTTTAACTCGAACCTCCCAGAAGACTCTGAGATTTGAGGCTTTGAGCAGCTTAGGGTCAGGGAGCAAGCAACAAGTAAAAACTAGCCCAAAATCCTGAGGTATCAACCTTAGCTCACCCCTCCCCTTTCCCAGGAACAAGAAAAACACCCTGGGGAACAAATTTGGGGACCCACTTGGATGGGATCAAAGGAAACTAGTGTGTCTAAGCAAAACTGAAAAGAGATTTCAAGTGATTTTGAAAACAGCAAACTGTGCATTGGCCTGAGGCAGGAGCCCTGTTGAGTGTGGCATGGAGACTATTCTAGTCTGTGCGTCTTTGTGTAAGAACAGAGAGGAGGTTTGTCCTAAATATACAAGTAATATCAGCATTCAAGGTGGCACGTCAGTCTTTCCCTCACGGTCTGGCCCTTTGGTAACTTAAGATCCACCTGAAGTCCGTGGGCATGTTGAGTAGTCAAAATTCATGCTATTTAAAGAACCCACTGTTATGAATCATAATGTAAATATCTGATATGCGACGCCCCACGGAGGTCTCGACCCATACATTGAGAACCGCTGCCCCATGTGGAAATGGTCCTTTTAAGCCTGAATCATCTGTATGGAGCGACTTACCTAGCGCTTTTCTGAAACAGCGGTAAAATTTCACAGTTTCATAGTGTGACATTGTCTTGTCAGTTTGGTTCTCCCCTGTGCCCAAGGTGAGGTGTAAAAAGGGACATCATCTGGGACTAAGGATTAGGTAGGTTTCATGGTTGCAGGACACTGGGCTCCCAGGAGAGCTCAAGCACGAGGGCCAATTTGGTGGCATTCTCCGCTGCTGGAGAATACAACTAATCCAGAACAGTGTGACCTTGGAGCCCAGAGGACCAGAGTTGATGAGGAGCTTAGAGGGAGCCGCAATGGCAGCCGGGAACAAATGAATCATATCAAGTGTGACCACCACGGGGCTGAAGAAGATTCCTAATTAATCTTCGATCCTCTGAGGTATCATGTTTCCCCCAATCTATGGGTCCATAAGAGAACCGATGAAAATGGCAATTTCCCTAATCTTTGCGCCCCATGGCAGGCCACCTTCTTAGGGAGAGCTGTCGCACACCATTCTACACAGAAACAGTTGTCTACCACTTTCTTCAAGTGAAATACCGAGACCAGGATAAATCATCAAGAGACTATTTGGGTGGCTGTGTCCTGGCAGTGCATACATTCCTGAATGGGTTTCTCAAGCGGCAGCTGTCCATCTAAAGATCCTGTTTGCTCAGATGTCGACATCCTAAGGAAGACACACGTCCACTCACCCGATCTGATAGCGGTTTCTATACAAAAATCACTAGTGACATGAAGCATTTTATTGTTTTTTCTCTTGCTCTTCTGCATGATTGTCCGGGAATATAAACCCCTTGCCTCTCTGTCCCTTTTAGCAGGCATGTCCAGACACCCGCCAGCTCCTGAAATCCCCACCTTTTACCCCCTGTCTCCGGGCGGCGTTGGACAGATCACCCCACCCCTTGGCTGGTAAGAACCTCCCTGTAACCTTCAGCTGAGTGTTTGAACACGTGTCTTTCCACTTCCCATTCGTGGAAATTAGCTCCGTGTGCGGTCACACTTGTGGAATGCAGGAGATTTTCCACCAACAAGCAAGGTGCTAACTTTATTTCATTTCAATTTGAAAGATTATTTTTTTTAAAAAAGTACAGACTTTGAAATGGATTGGATCCGTCCACTAATGTGTGTAGAAAATGACTGCATAGCGTTTGCTTTGAAGCCTACAGTTTTTTAGATAAAACAACTCATTTTTGAAACATGAACTTAGACTCGCTAGTTAGCTACTTTTGCTTCTAAGTGACCAACCGAGACGACTAACACGAGACTAAAAGAGAAATCAACAGAACACATGCATCTTTCAGATGTTAATAAGCAAGCACCCAAGCTCATTATAGGGGAGCAAGAAGCTTATTTAGACGCTTGATTCCCGTCAGACTTCGAATGCCAATTTTTTTTTCCTCTGTACTGGTTATTTCCAGAGACAGTCTTTCTGCCGCTGCCTATTCATTGAGTTGTTTCTATGAAGGTAAAGGAAATTCATGCTGAGGAGAATTAAATTTTTTGTGGCTATCCTAATACAGCTTTCTCCTCTAGCTCCATGCCTGCTCTTCCTCAATTCTCCCTCATGGCAATGGTCCTGCAGATCTCTCTTCTGGTTCTCTATTGAGCCACAGCCCCACTCCCCCACCCCCCATCATAGCTTCATCTCTACACCCAGACATCCTGATATTTTTCTCCAGCAAGGCTAGGGCTCCCACCCCACCCCCTGCTCTAACATTAAGTCGCTCAGTCTGAGAGTTTAATTGATTATGTGTATATTTGAGCCCTAGCTCAATTATTCTGTCTGAACTCGTCTCCTCGGGAGCAATGTGCCTATGCCGTCACTGGCAGCTGGGAGTAAAGATTATAAAATAAAAACTGGACCCTGAGAGGGGGGAAGAGGGACCTCTCAGAGAGGAGGAAAGTAACTGCAGAGAATGGGTTGTGTCTAAGGGGGAGGGGCCTGGCAGCATCCCTGAAATATGTATTTACTTTATGTAAGTAGAATGGTTGATGCCCTTTCTGTTTCTAAATTCTCAAAGGTTTGGATAAAGAGCTGGCTAAGCTGCTTCTCCCAGGGTTAGTTTACCATTCCATGGACTGCAGTATATCCAAGCATTTTTAAGTCCTACTTTGCATTAAAGGTGTTGGGTGAGAGATAGGGATAAAAGAACCATTGAGGAGCCAGCCTATGTTGGGAACTCGGGAGGGAGGGTTTTCCTCGTTTTCCTCGAGGCCTCACAGTGCTTTGATGGTTGAGGTGTGGGAGGGTGAGGAAGGGAAGTGGTGTTAGAACAATGCTGGGGTGGCTGCCCTCCAACACCCCTCAGTCCTGTCACCAAACTCTTAGTGCTAGCTGGTAACTCGTGTTTTGTCATTGATGGGTTCCTCTCTTCTGTGACCTCAGGCAAGGTCAGCCTGTTTATCCCATCACGGGTGGATTCAGGCAACCCTACCCATCCTCACTGTCAGGCGACACTTCCATGTCCAGGTAGGTGGAGGTGGACCGCCCAGGTTGCTCCTCTGCTCTCGTTGTGCGCATCCCGCCCCGCTTGCCTCTGGGCTGGCTGGCTAGGAGCCCCATAACCCAGCCCCGCCCGCGTGTGTCTGTGCAGTGTGCCTGGCTCCCACACTAGGTCTCACAGGACACCAGCCACACCAGGAACCATTGTAACTCCGGAATTCACTCCCACCTTCCATGGGATGACAAATACCCCCAGAGTAATAGGCCTCAGGAGAGCTTGTTTGGATTCAGATCATGCTGGGGGGCGGGCTGAGCGGGAACCCTGAAAATGAGTTGAGTCTGAGTTCTACAATTGCTTCCTTTGTGGAAACTTAACCCAGTTTAATGAGGCTGTGCTTGAAAACACCCCATAGCCCAGATCAGATCCATCCTCCACCGGCTCCCGGGGGGTTGGGGGAAGAGAGGATGGTACTCCCCAGCTGTCCAGCAGGGTGAACATCTTAGTGTGTGAATCAGGCCCTGTGTGGACATGTTCCTGCAAGCGAAGCTCTCTGGGGCTGCTCTGTGTGGCGCTTCTGCTTCTGGAAGGGATGCTGTGCCCCTTGCTTGGTGTACTTAATGTGTACGCAGCTTTGCGCTGTGTCACCTGTGTGTCCCATGTGGCTTTCTCAAGGAAGCCAGTGTGTTACTGTGCCAGAAGCCAAATGGTGAAGCTATTAGCCGGTTGTGAATCTGTCTTTTCTTTTCTTTTTGTTTTTAATGTGGATTTGATGTTTATGGTTTGTGTGGTAAATTTACGCTTATTTTATATATATATATATATATATATATATATATATATATATATATTCAGTGATAGATGGCTAAATTGGTTAGTAATCTTCATTTATAGTTTTTAACACTGAGAGCTGAAGACAGAGATGTATTTACAGGCACATAGCCAGCAGCAAGTATCTTTCCATTTAGCAAGGAGGTCACTATTTTTTGGTCAAATATTTGTATTTTTGTCTCCTTAATACTTAAGACATTTGTTTCTGAAACACTAGGCACCCTAACAAAGATCCCATTCTCCCTTCCTGATGAGGGGCTCAGGTTAAAAAAACAAAACCAGAAAAGCAAGACAACAGTATTTTTCTTGTGAAATTAGGCTTTTGCTCTAAAGCAGATTAGAAAGAGAAAACTCTCTAAGGCATATCCAAAGTTACCCAGTGTTTGCTGAGAGCCGTCATTACCTTTCCTACCGGGGTAGGTTTCTTCCTTTACAATGGCTGGTGGTGGCTAGACTAACTGTTTGTGAATACTACGCTATCCATGCCCAGGAGAAAGGCATTAGCAGGCGGAGATGCTGCACGGGTACAGAATCTCCCTGCCTTTAATTTAACCCTTGCCCTTAAGTCCAGAGTCAGCTCTTCCTCAGGCCCCGTCTCCCAAACGTTGCTGCTGTGTAGATGGTCATTTGGACAATGAGAAGGAAAATCTTAAAACGAGGGTCTGAGAGGACTCTTCCTACCCTTCCTTCCTTCCTTCCTTCCCATTGCTCCCTTGTGACTTTGTCGCCACAGCCGGCTGCATGAGAACACTTTTTGTGTGTGATCTTGTAATGGGATGCCGTCGGCTGAATCTGAA